>JAMKCH010025097.1:0-20205 GCA_023653785.1 Ophioderma brevispina | reverse complement strand
CCAATATGGCGTGTTACGTGGAGGAAACCATTATACAGTGTTTTTAAAAATATTCCTTAAATTTCGCAAGGAAAAGTGGAGAACAACTTCTTGATTAAATCTCTGCCGAAAGAAATTAATTTTTAGGTCATCGAGTAATCTCGAGGAACTCCTCATATATTTTCCACCATATTTGGAACATCCGCTATGTAACATATATCGTGATGTAACGTAGAAATCCCCAATTTGGCTACAGTTTCCTACGGCGGTCCGGAAAGTGTGTAGTCTGTGTCACAGACTGCGAAAGATATTATATTAGTACTGCGCGAGTGATTAACGTTATTTCCGGAAAACGAAGGGGTTCTATGGAGATTTTTGCATCAGAGGGTCCGTTACTATGTTTTGTTTTGAATATGTATCGTAATTGGGTCTGAACCTATAGAACCAAGCGAGAAAATTGAACGTTTTTGTCGGGTACTTCGGTGCTCGCAAACACGGAAAAGTAAGGCACACAATCGCTACGGGCCGCATCCCTTACGTACTTACCGGATCGCCGTAACGGTTTCCAAAGCCAAGCTAATAGGTGCGCCCGTCGGCGCCCCTAAAAACTTATATTATATATATATTATATGTAGTTTCATCAACTAATTATTATTATAAAGGTGTAAATGAAGGTAAGAGATAAGTATTTGACAATTTGACATCCTTATCTGGCATTTTTCTTTCGTTAACATGCAAAAATTTTAAGATGGGAGCCAATATGGTTGCCTTTTTAGCTTCTTTAAAACCTATAAATTACGATACATCTGTATTGTATTTAGTTTTAGCATCAAAAATGATTATTAAAGTTTAAATTGAAGTATGAGATCTATGTCTTTGAACATCACAAACTCGTATTTGGTATTTTTGTTTTGACAACATGCTTAAAATTCAAAATGGCGGCCAATATATTATGAATATATGGCAATTTGTAGGTTTAACACTTACTGTGCTCAAGTGATCGAGATCTCGATCAATACATGTGGCAGGTATTATAAAATGCTGCCTTTGTGTGCATTAGAGGTGTTAAAGATCTTGAAAGGCAGTCATATTGGCTGCCATCTTGATTGGTAAGCATGTTAACACACTTGGAATGCCAGATATGGGTTCCTCCTAGGTATAGAGACTAGAATTATGCCTTTATCACAAATACTTGATGAGTTATGGTCAATTGGATGATTTCGGGGCATATTGGATTTCGGGGTGGCCATATTGGATTTGATGGTAATGTTGTGATCAAATCGCATCAAAAACCTGTCCAGTAGATTCCTCGTATTTTAAAACCTGGATGTAGATCATAAAATTATGGCCATTTGAATGAATTTGAGAGTGGTAGCAGCCATATTGGATTTCTAGAAAATGCCACTGCATTTTTTTTTTTTTTTTTTTTATTATTTGCTTAGGTCCTCAAAATCGATCGATAGAAAAAGTCTGTACTCCATTTCCACCGTGCACCCACAATTCCTCCTGACTATAGAGGCTATTTGGCTATTTTAATAAATATAATACACCTTACTAATGCTATTGTATTAGGTGGTATGATTGTTGTAACAGCCAATCGCCCGCCTTTCACCAATGCCACCTCCTACATCTAAAATCGTATTTCTTTCCATAAACCTTTCTTTACCGTTATGGATTTACTTGTTGTGTTGAAACAGCCTTTCGTGCTCCATCACGGCGCCCTGTGCACTTCGGTGGATAATGTCACACTTTATAAAAATGTAATATTATGCTAAATAGTAATAATATTGGAGAAAAAATGCATACATTAATTGATATTATTGTCATAATAGGTTTAGTTGGCTCTGACAACATAGGTATAGACACAAAAAATCATTTTATTATATTATTTTGAACAAATATATTTGAGTGCAAATTGGCGGCCATATTGGAATGAAATAGCTGCACAAGATATTATTAAAAAGAAATATCATATTTGAATTCCTTGACCCCGAAAACATGGGAATATACACAAAAATCAAGTTAACATCATTATTTTGTGCAAAATTATATTAAAAGTGTAAAAGTATTAGTGTACACTGGCGCCATATTGGACAACAAAGTGACTGACACAAGATCTTTAAAAAGTAGTGTCATATTTAGATTTCTTGCCCTGAATACAGGTATAGACACGAAGATTAAGCTGCTGTCGGTATTATTAACAGAGATATAAGGGATTGAAATTAAGAATGGCGGCCATTTTGAAAAAAAGACGACAGTGGCCGCCACAGGTCGAATCCAGCTGGGGTCCCGTTTTAAAATATTAGTTATAGTCTATATTAAGTGTGTGCCAAGTGTCATATTTCTATCACAAAGTGCACAATTTTTTGCTAATCCTCTAGACTATCAAGTTGAAGTTCACGTTGTCATCTCAACTTGAGACTGAGTATGACTATACTATTTATCAAAATACCTTTTACAAGAGGTACGCGCGCGCCATCCAGAGGGGGCGGGGCTTAGCAGTAGATCGCACGATCACATTTATGCGCATCACGCTTAAAGTACGCTTATCTTGTAAAAGGTACTTGACAGAGAGTATATCCCTATTTTCAAATTTTCATCACATGATCAAAATTGAAAATATATAAAATTATAAATTTATATTACAGCCCAGTTCGCGCAAATAAATTGTGGCCAACGCACAGACTTCAATAGTAGACGGCGAATTCCAACGCAAAAGCTGTACAACCTTTTTTGCCACAGTGCGCAAGTTCAGCGTGGTGTGTACCAATAAGCGAAATTGGCATTACAGTCTCGGATTTGTGATGCATTGTGGGTAATATCACGCCGATCTCGGGTGTCCTAAAATCTTGAAAACACAACGAGGTTGCTGTAGTTTTCCAATGCGATGAACTTCAGATGCTGTTACCACAAAAATGCCTTGCTTTAGACCATATCGCTAATCAGTTAAATATCAACAGAGGGCGCTCCACCGCAAAGCATGATGGGAGAGCCAGAAGATGAAAACTTCATATCCTTAAATCGGGCCATCCCCCTTTAAGGAAGTGTATTACGTTATTCACATTTCTCGGCAACCAAACAAGCTATTTAAATATTGATCAAGAGTAGCATAGATACTTATTTCCCAACCACAAAAATTATATAAACTTTCAATCAGATACATGTTAGTCAATGGGAGATCGTGAAAAATGGTCAAAAATGTTTACTACGTTATTGTGTATTATGTTATCATTTATTACGTTGAATGCGTTTAGTTAACATCAACTATAATTTGGCTATTGAATGATATGGTGTCAATTAAATGTATCTTTAGAATAAATTAGTAAAAGGTATCTTAATATTTGTTTATTATAAGGTCTAATTTTCAGGCAGAATTCATTACTCAATGATAACGTAAAATTAAACTAAACAAATTGGAGCATATTTCTTGAGTTCGATTAGCTACTCAAACTTTAACTTCCTGCAAATAAAAATTGTTCCCAGCAACCTCTCTGATAATGTCATCAGTTAATTGACATACAGGGTGAGTCAAAAAAAACTTGACCCTGATTGTGTCCACCATTTTGAATTTTTAAGTAACATATATCTAACACACATGGTATCATCTGAAAGCCTAGTTCATTATCTTTAATTTGCTGTAAAGATCATTCATATCGGTTTGGTATAGACTGAGCTACAGTCGTTTGAATCAAGTAGTCTCTTTTCCGCTCTGCTCTGTCCACGGATTCACATTTGCTTAGTTGGCCGCCGTGCATTCAAATGGGAATCCGTGGATAGGGGTAAAAGCTGACTACTTGTCAAAAGACTGTAGTAGGGAAAGTAGTAGGGACAAAAGACTGTAGTTTGGCCTATACTTATCGGATTGGAATTATCTTTGCAGCAAATTAAAGATAATGAAGTAGGCTTTCCGATGATATTTCCAGATATGTTAGATGTATATTATTTAAAAATTCAAAATGGCGGACTCAATCAGGGTCAAGTTTTTTTTGACTCGCCCTGTATTTTGTTGCTTTAAAATTTAGATAACATAATAAACCCTATTCTTTTGCTGTACAAAATGTTTGTGTGCATACTGTGCAGAAACGTAAGAAGTGTTGTTGCCAATATTATTTTTCCCATAATAGGTATACTTAAATGTGTAAAACAAAAACATTTACATGTGTAACCTACATGAATATCTTTATTATCTCATTTATGAGATAATACGCTTAGTGTATTTATTTTATAATCAAACTCTTTAAACACAATTTCAAAGTTTTATTCAAATTCTATTTAATGTTTTATTATTTTATAACTTTGGATATTATCCATCCCCTCCTGACTATCCACATGGCAGTGCGTATCTTTTAGCATTCCATCTGTTGTTTTGTTACCTAGCAACTCAATCTCCCTCAGCGCACGTACCCGCGCACGCACAGCGCTATTATGTTACTCTTTCTTGTGCGCCCATGCACTGCCCTGTCATCGCGTTGCTTGATGTCCGCATACATGCGTACAGATTGACAGATTCACACATGCGTGTTTGTTTGAATACTAATTAATTTGAAGAATGTTTTAGGTGTTCTGTGAAAAACACGAATCTTGATTTAGACTTGATTGCAAGCAGATGTGCATAAGACCGGCTCTGATGTTTAATGCGGCGTATACGATTGAACAAAGGGACTGAGAACATTAAATATCATTCTGAATTAGAACTACATCGTTGAGAACACCTCGTTATTAAAGTGACAGGAGGAGATTTTTTAGGATACAAATTTCTCTCAAATTTCACTTGATCAGTTGTAGACCACCTACCGAGAACGTTTCGAAGGTTTATTGGACAAACAGGTGCAAAAGAAAACCGCATACCTTGTTTTGAACTTGCCTGCTATCGTAATCGTTCCCCATAGAAAACCATGCTTTGACTTCTGTCGTGCACGACAGAAACTACTAAATCATCATCTTATTACATAAAGACAACATATTCGGCTTATTCACTTCAGGTGTGATCTAATACATTGGTAAGCATTCCAAATATGTAAAAAAATGGGGTTCGAGAAAAATTGGGGGCACTTCTTCCTGGAAATCTCCTCATGTCTCTTTAAATTTGGTGTGTGTGTGTGGAGGAACTGTTTTATATCAATACTGGATCTCGGTGTATGTGGACGAAGTTAATGGTGTCAGCAAACAGCCTGGGTTTCCAGATTATAGTGTGTCTTACCTCCAAAATGCACCGTTTTCATGAAAATTGACTATATTCCCTGATTTATATTCCCTGATTTCCATAATCTGGTGTATCAATTTATTCGTTTGCATAGAACGATGTACCATTTCCAGGCCAACAGGTTACGGCGCATGCCTGTGCGTGTGCGGTTTCGAATGGATGACCGTAATGAATATATATAATTTTCAAAACACCGTTACAGTGGCCACCTATTCTTCAACGTGGGCATACAGCATCTACCTTTATTAATATCTATGTTGCCAGCATGGAACACTTGGCATGCACATAGCAACGCGGTATGGGTGTATTTACGCAGTTCTGTAAATGGGATGCAAGCATGTACTCCCATCGAATGTGAGTCTGTCTATCCACTAACTGGATTCTGCTGCAGCATGTTCTTACTGTTTATAAACATAGCTTAGCTATGTCATGCCATGGCTTATGCAATAAGTGTAATTATGTATTCAACAGTGCACGGTAAAACCATTGTACTGTGTGATTCATGGTAAGTTGGACTCATATTTATTGTATTTAGGAAGACTGAGGCATGTAAACTTATCAATCAATCAATCATTTATTTTCCATCAATTACATCAAAAATGTACAAATATTAAAAACAATATGATGGAGGAGGTATAACGAAAAGCAAAAAGCCTGAAGGTGTTATACCCCCTGAACAACAAACATTACGGTAATAAACAAATCAAACAAAACGATACAAGGACACACAATTAAAGATACAACAAGAAAAAACAGAAAGTAGTCATAAGCAATTTAGTACAGAATTCATAATTATATATAAATTAGGAAGCAAAAAACAGTAATTTGAATCCAAGTTAAAGTGACAGGAGGAGATTTTTCTAGGATACGAATTTCTCTCAAATTGCACAGGATCGATTGTAGACCACCCACCAAGAACGTTCCGAAGGTTTATTGGACAAACAAATCATGGTAGAGGAGGAGCAGAATACCATAGGGGCCTTTATTTTCTGTAGTGAGGGATATGCGATGATGTTTGACCTGGGTCCATGCTTCTCCTCTGTGGCATCTGGTGTCCACGCTGCTAATGCAGAGATGTGTGCAGTGGTTTCCAATACACCTTCCTCTGTGTTAGTGGGTTATATCCCAATAACACATATTTGAACCAGGTACATACAAATGAGCTAATCACATTTTTAGCTCTCACATCAAAACGGGTTGAAATATTGGTGTGCGAAACTTTGCATATAGGGTTTTGGGGTGAAGGTCATTCTATTAAGATGAAAACTTTATATGCTTCATCAGGGTCATCTACCTTTAAAGATAAACAAGCCAGGTGTGGCCATTTTGTGACCCACTGACACACATGACCCTGATGAATTCAGCAGACTTTACGGAATAAAGTGCACTTTATTCCATAGAATTCATCAGGGTCATATGTGTCAGTGGGTCACAAAATGGCCACACCCAAACAAGCCTCATTATAACCCACCCCCACCCCAGGTACCGGTACTACCAACTATGATAGAGTCTGTCTGATAGGCTTATTACAGTATACAACATGACATTGTACTTTGAGTAACCAATCAAAAGAGTGCTTTTATACCTCTGTATAAACGTACCAAATTATTTTTTGTTGTTTTACAGATGTAAATGTACCTTGATTGCCACCATGGCTGAAATCAAGAAAGAAGAACCAGAAGAACCTGAACAGACCCAAATTGTTGTGCAGGTTACAACTCCTCCATATCAGGTGAGTCAAAGGCAGGTCTGAGATCACACCACTGGTGGACAAGCTCTGTTTTTAATGCATTTAGTGTTTTTACATCAGTGATTCTATAGTTTCCCACATAATAATTACATTAAAGCCATGCCATGATTTTTGTGGGATCACATTACCTTATTGAGGTGAAATTTCCCAAGACCGATGTATTGTGGGATGGACTCAATACACCCTCTGTTCCCAAGCAGTAAAGGTGTTTGGTAGGGTGATTTCAGGGCACTTTGGTGGGCCACCAGCCATGCTGCAAGGACCACTTAGCATTCAGCTGTCACACTGAATGTATGTTTCAGACCGATGGATGCAGGGATGCTGCTATGTCACTCATCAAGCGAAATGGTAAAACCTGATAGGAAGTGGTTGGAGGCGGCCCACAGTTATTCTATGAATATCAAGAGGGTATGAATTTAGTATTATGCCACCACACATTTTTCATTAGTGCAGTTATTCCATCAGGCATGCCGATTCATAGGGTCGTGGTATAGTACAAAATTTTCCTATAGAGCATGAAGGGCCAAAAGAAACTGCCAAAAATTCTAGTTGATCCTCTATTTTAAGGAAAAAAAAATTTGAGGTAGCCCACCAATCCAAAATGCACATTCCAACATGAGGCAGGACTTCGATGCGTGCTGCTCCTAATACGTTTTGGAAAATTCTCAAACCATGAAACATTAGTTTTTAAAGCACTTTTTTACTTTGGGGATATGAAAGAAATTGATTTATTTAAGAACAAGAAGGTTAAGGAAAAATAGTAACCAGTGTCATTCATGCTGAAATTAATGACCTCATGCGTCAACCTAATTGTGGGACCATTTTAATTACGCACCACGTAAAATTCTTGTTTAAAGTGGTAGTACTCTTTAGCCCTAAACAAACATCTATCTAACGGCCGCAGCCAGATGCTGTTCACCATGTAGCGCCAAATGTTCCTGTTTGTCATTGGTTGGGATGTTAGAGGATCCGGCCTGGATGTCTCGAGCAATACATCAATGTAGTTTAGTTACAGGGCGACGACCCCTGTTTTGGCATGGTAACTTCCAAACATGTGGAAGTCTGAGACTAATTGGTCAATCGCACGATGAAGTGACCGGCAAAAATCGTGCCACGGCGCATTGGCACGAAGATGAAATGGGAGGTATATCTCCATAATCTGTTTGCTTTGGTTCTTGTGCTCACGCAGGATGATGTTTGACTGCAATAAGAAGCTTGGTGTAGGTGCCATCCAGTCTATCCTGGATAGCTCTTTTCTTTCATGGTCCAGGTCTCAGATCCATATAACAGCATACTCTCTACACAGGCTCTAAAGGAATTTCAGCTTGGTTGAATTGGAGATAGATACCAGATTGCCATAAGGGTTGTAGTTATTGCAGACATTCCAAGCTGGTCCTTTGTTGACAGGAAGTCTTTCTTGCGTGCGGCAACATAGGACCCTAGATACTGAAGTCCTTGACCTCTTTGAGTTGGCTACCATCTGATTGTGCAGATAGGTTGATGGTAATCTTCTCATTGACAGGTCATCTATTCAGTCTTCTTGGATTTAGATGATAGGCCGACTTTGTCGCAGCTTCTAAGTGATGTTAGAGCTATTGTGCACCACATATCAGATCAGCTGTTAGAGCTAGATTATCATATGCGTAGTAAAGGTCTGTGAGATGCTGGAATTTGGTGACGTCTAAACGCTTGGGTTTGATGGTGAGCCTTGTCGTTCATGATGTAAGACTCTGTCTATGAGGATGTAATCAACTTACGATTACAAAGAACATAGGGAGCATGAGTATCTCATTGGAGGATTCCATAGTAGTTGTTAAGAACTCCTTTGTGGGCCCATCCATGGTCCGCACACCAAAGCTTATGTGGGTTATCATACATGATGGCAATGCTTACAGTCTCATTGGAGACACCATAGTTGGCGAGGAATATGCAGCATACATCCTGTTTACACTGTCAAAAGCATTGGAAAAAATCTACAAACACAATTAAGCTTTCTCATGGAAATTTCAAACTCTTTCTATGATCTTTCTGAGGCAAGTATCTGAGGTAGTGTTGATCAACCTTTGCGAAAACTGTTCTGGTTCAGTTGAGAATGGGATCTATGTGAGGAGTGAATTCTGTGAGCAGCATGGAGTGTAGAATCTAAAGGCCACAGTGGTGACAGGTGATTCCTCTGTAGTTTGGGGGTGTTGGAGGTCGCCCTTTCTTTGGTAGAGGAATGATTGAATGATGTTGAAAAGGCAGCCGGTTTGTTTCCCATGTAGGTGTTGTTACAAAAATTCTAAAAGTGATCATGGAATAGTGGATCTTCCAGGACTACTGCAGGAATGTTGGCAGGGAACCAGGTGTCTTGGTCTGTTCTTCCTTCTTCAGACACATCTGAAGCTCCTCTATAGTGAAAGGTCCAGGCTGGATGGAAGGGTGTCTGCTATCTTGTGATGAAGAAAGGTTCATCAAATTTAGTGTTATTCTTGAACTGGCCTTTTTTTGCCCAGAGTAGAGAACTAAGTTGCAGAAACCAAGTGTCAGGCGCTCTTCCGTTTCACCTTGATTCTTATAGGTGGGTTAGCCTTCTTATAGGAGTCAGCTCACTCAAGGCTCCAAGGCAGAAGCATATTGTTTTCAAGATGTAGGGCGTCAAGTGCTTTCAGCCTTGGACCTTAACCTGCATCCCAAGCACCACATTTAAGCATCATCAAGTGCAGACTTAACAGCATCAAGGTTCTGCTTGGAGAGCTTCTGGTGGATTTAGTACAGTGCTCTTGGCTGCAGACTTCAGTTTTTCTAGTGGCTTTGTGACTTGTTGTTTGAGCAAATGGCAGTAGTCGTCTTTTTCTTTCTTCTAGTAGCATATCCAATGCCCATTTCTTGTTTGATGAAGTGAGGAATTTACTGCGCTGGAGTTCTTGTCTTCAAGCTCATCAACAAGGAGTGTGTGAACCTGTTATTGTATGCTACAGATACGGCTCACAAAGCTTGTATCCCCCACTACCTTCCTCAAGTCAAATTGTTTTCATGGGATCACTGGGAGGTTGGTTTACTCTGACGATAATTTATCTGCTCCTGCAAGAGACAAGTCTGTGTCAGACTTAACAGCTTCAAAAAGTGTGGTAGGCTCTTGAGTTCTTAATGCTGTAATCCACCTCTTTCTGACCAGAATATAGTCCAGTTGGACAAGTTTCCATTTGGGCGGCGGTTGTTTGTGCCACAGTCTACTGGAGATTTTTGAATTGGTATTAGTGGCAACAAGGGTAACTTGTGCTCCATGAAGGCCTTCATGTACATTCCATTTCTGTTAGACTTGTTGTTTGCAGTGAACAGCGCGTCGTCCAGGACAAGCTTAGCGTTGTTGTTGTAATCTCCAGGGATTTACAGAAGATTATGGGCTGGAACTGTACTGGGAGCAGTGGAATTCATGGTAAAAGTGAGAGAGACAGTTTATTTCTGGATGTCGTTGTGGGGGCTTGTACAGCAAATGACTGGGGTTTCAGGCTTTGCCCGTCAGTGTAAGATTCAGATGCGCTCATTAACCCTAACCGCCAAGAACGCATTGAGAGCCACAAAAACGGTCAGCTGGGTACCGGTTCGGGAAAATGTTTCTCGTTGATCTCGGCCGTGCAACAACTATTTTTTGGCGCGCAAATTGGACTATCATGCACCTCATTGCATCTGGGCCGTCTTACCGGAAAATGACGCGATATTCCTCGTTGCATATGGGCCGCTATTACGGAAAAATGACACGATGTCATCGTTGCATCTGGGCCGTTTCCGGGAAAATGACGCGAGTTCCTCGTTGCACCATGTGGGAACGTCATTCCGGGAAAAATGATGCGATGGCTTTCACTGCAATTTCGACGGTTTGCCCGCAGAAGAGCAATGCTTTTCATCAGGCGGGTGACACTTGTGTACAAATGCCCATAGCAATTTCGTATCGATGGTGATAGCGCCACCATTTTCGATAAACTATTTTAATTATGATAAACGCCTTCATGACGAAACCGGAGCATGACGTAGCGTAATAGCGCCGCGCACGGCTATGACGTTTAGCGTATGCGCCACTCATGACTGGTGAACTATAAGCTACAGATTTCCTGCAGATCAGTGTGCGTACGATCCATATTATTTATTTATTTATTAGGATCACTGTTCTCATTGCATTCGCACGCAATGCTTCCTCGTTCCATCTGGGACGTCTTTCCGGAAAATGACGCGATGTTACTCGTTGCATCTGGGCCGTCTTCCGGGGGAAAGTACGAGATGTTTTCGTTGCATCATGGGCCTTTAACGACTGTACGCTAATTATTCCTGTGCCGGGAAAAAAACGGCCGAGATGGCATGAAACGCAAAAATGTGTTTCTCGTTGCATCGGGCCGTTAAAAATTAAAAAAGAGAGATTGCACTCGGTGCATTTGGCCGTTTGGTCGGCACCAAAAACGACGGTCCGGGTTTGAGGGTTTTTAAAGTTGACAAGGTTGGCACATGACTTGAGAAGCCTTGGTGAGTAAAAGAAACTCCAACCTCCTGTAGCTGCATTTCTCTTGTTCTTCCAGGCAGAGGGCTGTAAATTTAAAGTTTTTTTTGGGGCAAAAATATCCATGGCTATTCTCCTGTAGTAGAGGTTTCACGTGCACAATGCGGTGTTTGTATGCAGATTGACATCGATATCATACAGTTGTGCTCCATATACCAGTTCTTCTTTCTGGGCGTGGGAAGTGTCTGGACATAAAATGTGCTAATGATGAAAACATTTTTGCATCTAACAAGTTTGTGTTTTTTTTTTTTAGAATACCTGCCTTTATTGTAGAAAACACACAAAAACATCCAAACATGCATATATTATTGACAGTACAAGCCCCCAGAATATGGCCCGCTGTATTATGCGCAATGAGACAATAAAAAGAAACGAAAGCCCATAATAACTCCCACACAATTTCCCCTTTTGAATGACCTCGCCTCGCCACGTCTCACTGCGCAATTAAAACACAGCAAGCCCAAAGCATAGTCATAGCATATAAAAAAAACAGTGTAACAGATAGATCTAATCAATGACAAAATGTTTCTTAATACACCAATTTAGGACAGGCCATGTTATGTAAGGCAAATGAAAGCCCATTGCCCGTTTCCCGTAAACGTTTTTTTGCCAAATACAATAAGTAACTATTTCCTTCTTCATACTCATTACAAGTAATGGTCAGTAACAAAAACTTCACCAATAGTTACAAACATTGGGTCAAACATCCCCCTTAATCCAAGATTTTTTTAAATTGTTTTTTGGGGCCACTAATCCCTGGTTCAAAACTACTATAGAATCACATTCACAAGACGTGATCACAGGAAGAAACCCTGATAATTTTGTTAAAAACAAAATATGAACTTGTTAAGATATTCAGCATCTAAAATGCAGGCAGAAAAAACACAATGTGAGCAGGTTACGGGAAAAAAAAAACAACATCGACCTCCATACGCCTAATACAAACATCATGAATATTATGTCAGTTTAACTCTTATTACTGGCATTTAATGGTCTTCAGGAGGTTTTTTCTAGATAAATGAAACCATTAAGCCATAGTCCATAACTTGAATTTAGACACCCATATTTTATTTTATTTTCCAAGAATACAGAGCATTCCCTAAAAATCCAGAAAATGAAGGGGGAGGATTGAAGTTCACATGCCGGTTTTTTTTTCCCAAAGTAGTTTGGTATTTTTGAAAGTATATACCGCAGGGGGGGACGGCAAAGATAGCGTACTTTTTGCCGTTCCCCATAGGTTAGCACGTAATCACTAAACTTGACAAATATTCTAAAGTCGAAAATATGGTTGATATCATATTGATGTCCAGCATCTTTTGTCAATATCAGGGTTGGACCGTCCAGTAGGCATTTAGGACCAACCCATCATGCGTATTGGGTCTAGACCAATGTTGACTCAGAGGGCACACAGACTTGAATCAGGGGGCTTTAACCCTGGTGCGCTCATTACAGTTGAAACATTTCATCTTGTCCAATAGCTAAATAGAGCTGGGATTCGCCAGGGCTCCAGCACCATTTTCTGTGGAAGGTCCCTTTAGATTTGTCCTTTAACCGCGTGACACCTGCAAGGCAGAGTTGCCTTTCTGTCAGGGATGTCCCTTAGCCTTTTTCGCCCACACAGAACCAACATACAAGGCAGCAGGTACTATTTCACCATAGTTGGTTTTGAACATAAGGTACATACCTGGGACCTACTTACCAATAAGAGATAAAGGAAAGAAATGAGTAGTCACAGCACCAGTTGGCACACCCCACGTTTTTTTGCAAGACAAGAGAGGTGGCGGATGCTCTCTCCATTGTTGAAAGAACCTGAATACAACCTCCCCCATCTCCTGATGTCCATGGTGGGGGTTGCACCTTCACCGCCATACTAGGGATCGTTTTCCTGTACCCCAGATAGGCATCACTGATTGATTGCCCGAGGATCAGCGTCCTCTAATCCACCATTGGGATCAGAAACCTAGTATCCCAGACAACCAAAAGCCAACCTGCCAAACCAACCTAAATTGGCTCATCTGTCGAGCCAACCAGATTGATTCACCTATCCTAGCCAACGGGGTTGCGAAAGTATGGATAGAGATGAAAAGGAGTAAAGTAGGTAAAGTAGGTAGGGAGCACCCATGCAGAGGGAGGAGAAATCCCACTAGGGAAATCCACACGAGCATGTCGATGGTGGCAGGCACTGACATGTTTCATGGTGTAATAAGGTGCCCGGGCAAAGGTATGTTAAGCTCCCCCGCACTAGGTCCTGTGCCTACCTTACACAACATATTAACCACAGGATCCACAACAATGGCAATTTTTTTTGTGGTAATTGGATGCAGGGCCCGGTACACAGGATTTATTTGGGGGTCAGGACTGAAAAGTTGGACTTTTTTTTCCAAAAAAAAGTGGCCCTTTTTTTTGGTAAAATTTGTACCTAACCCTCACTCCCTGAAGTGGTCCTTTTTTTTTTTTTTTAATTTTTTAGGTTTTTTCTTTTTTTAAATTTGGACCTTTTTAATAAAACAAATTGCAAAAAAAAGTGGGCACTTTTACTCTTTCCCCCCTTTGGGGGAATTTGGGGGGGGTCGAACTGCCCCCCCTACCCACACAGCACCCGGCACACAATCTCAATCATTACATAAATTTTGCCCTGCAAGAATGCAGCGGCTGAAGAGAGGTGAATGAAAGAAATCCCAATGCCAATGATGCCTTTGTGAAAGCAACCTTACAGAATACTTGTCAGCAACATGGTTCCGACTGGAAGGAAATCTATCAGAACCACATTTCTCAAATGATGATGACGATGAAAAACGGGCAAAACCTCATTTGCTTACAATTTGCCACCTGGAAATTAACAACCTCTCACAACATAAATCACTTGTGCCAACACATGGCTATGGGGAATAACAGAAAGCTCTAAATTCTAGCTCATGATTGTGTGCCACTTTGGCAACTATGATTATGGACCCAAATAGTTTAGTAGGGAAGTGCCTGCTTGGCAGAGAAAGGTAGCAGTGCCTACATGTGCCAGCCAGGAACTCCTGATAAGATTGCTAAGATAGGAACTTCTAAGATAGTATCAGAGATATAGAGTTTATGTGATTTAGAGTTAATGTGATTTATCAAGTTTCCCTGATCACGTTTCCCTGATCAGTATAAATTCATCAACCTTTTCACCTTTACACCTTTAACTTTTCTGTATAGGTTGTTGAATTTGTAGTAGTCGTGTGAGGGTGGTCAGTGAAACCTGGTCAGGTTTGTCTTTTATGGCTTTATTCTGTAAAGGTTGTTAAATTTGTAGTGATAAGGGGAAGGTTTTCAGGTAAACCTGGCCAGGGTTCAGAAACACTAATAAGTGATCAAAGAAAAAAAAAAGGAACTGAGTTGGAAATTTATAAGATATTCCTAATGACAGTTTTATTTGACATCTTTTTTTGACAGGTCCTGGAGAATGCCAAGCAGAATCAATGCCCCAACTGCGGTCACTCTTTCACTCGCAAAACCACTCTCAGGAGACACATGGCCAAACTACACAACATCGTTCTTCCCGCTGACCGACCACAAGTTAAGCACAAATGCCTGCATACCAGTTGTTGTGAGGAGTTTGTACATGTTACTGTTATGCTACAACATCTTAAGGAGCAGCACGGTGATGCCGTTGATGAGACGGAATACGAGTTTGACTCCATGCACGACTTCAAGCAATGGAAAGAAATGGAGGAGAGTCAGAATTTTGTGTTCTTTGCGAAGAGTGGAGGGGCAGAACGTGGGAAGCATTACTTTGTATGTCAGCGACATGGATCACAGAGACCTCATAGGTCAAAGAATGAACCACCAAGGAAAACTACAAGGAGAAATAAAAGGGGGTCTGTTAAAACTAACACAATATGTCCTGCCAGGATGTTTGTACGAGTAGGCGATTCTGGTAAGGTGTCGGTCAAATACATCCATTCACACAATCATCCAGTTACACTGGAAGATACTGAGCACCAACCTTTGCCAGCTTCTTTAAGAGATAAAATAAAAGCAAAATTAGCTATGGGAGTAAAAGAAAAGGACATACTCAAAGAATTCTTCAGTGAGGGAATGATGATGAGGAGAACAGGACTAAAGCATTACCGTTGAAGCCAAGGACTTGTCACTAAGCAACAGCTTAAGGGAATGAAACGACAGAAATAGAAAAGAAAGAGTTTGATTGACGACGATGCACATCAACCACATAAAAGTTATGACTTGATGAAAGAGCCATATAATCCATTCTGATGTTCAAACCCAAAGGACAATCACTTTTCAATGTTGTGCCTGAAATCGACAACCTTGAAGGCACAATGGAAAATGTTATGTTTGGCTTACAGACAAAAAACAATGTGATATTCTCTGTTGCCACGGTGAAGAAACTATTATGCGTTGACCCACCCAGGGCGTGAACAAAGATGAGTAAAAACTTGTTACCTGGTAGAGTTGATGAGTTCAATAATGTTAACCCTGTGGACATCTTCTCACAACATGCACACACAAGCTATCCTTAAAACTTCTTCTCAGCCATCAAGGAGCAAAGAAAGTCCCTACGCCTCTCCATCAATCATGAACTGAGAATGAAAAGATTACTTGAATGCTGTGAATGATGTGTTTGGAAGGGCTATGATTCTGTCATTTTCTTAGTAAGTGGCCCACGCATCGTGCCTGGCAGAAGCGGCTCAACAGGACTTACCAGCCAACGGCAACCTAAGAAAGGCTCTACCAGCAGCTGGTAGATTGCTGGAAGAGCGGAGTCATATACCTTCAGTACCATGGCAACACGGTTCTTGCAGCACTTTGGGAGTGTGTGCTCTTCTTTTGCTGAATATATCATTAATAATTACCTCAACGATCACAAGAATGGGCCAAGTGCTTTAGGGACTTGCCTGATGACACCATTGAGAGTGACACAGGCAATGTTGTCCAGAATCTTCCACAAGCAATTTGAGACCATACTACATGGATAAAGGAAACCACAAGAGAATAGATTAACTTGTTAGGATTTGTTCTCACTAATAGAGAGAAAACTTCTGAGACACACAGGAGAGATGGAGTATCAATCCCAATTTCCTGAGCCACAGAGGGTCCCACCACGAAGGCCTGGACATTCCTGATGACCTGGTAGTTCCATGACGTGTCTTCAACAACATGGAAGATAACATCAACAACCCCATCCTTGCACATTCGTCAGGGTTTCAGAGGAATGCCCAGAGACTTCTTTCTGCTATGGTGATGTGTTTCGATGCCAGCTGTCTTGGACTTTGTCAACATTTTGTATTCCCTGTAGTTGTCCAGATGACGACTGTTGTGTCATTCCACACATACACAAGGTACTTATCAAGGTTAAATTTCCATATGGGTTTTTAGCAAACATGTCACCTCTTGCATGTTGGCAGAGGCACAAGGTTGATTGGGTGTGTACGGTGTAAATTGCTATTTGCCATGTTAAAGGTGCATTTTGGGATTTTCAACACATTCTATTTTTATTCATTGTTCACTAGATTCCTTGAGAAAAAGCCTATTCACAAAATTTGAGTGGATCCCCCGGATCTTGTTGGTTTTGTGTTATGACAATACATTTTTCCCACGGCTCAAGGTCACTGTACTGTAATTTGTTCGTTTAGACAGAAAATAATACAAATTGCTAATTTCTTACAGATACGACAGAATTTGGCACATAAGATTAGGTACACGTGGATTACTACATCTAATGGTTCAGATGATATAAAATTCTCAACATTTTTTTAGGTAGGAGTCTTGGGGACAGGTTGTGGAATACACGAAATGCCCCCTTAAACGCGACTCAGACGATTTCCCGATGAGGGGCGCACTCAATTTTCAAACAAAATCATGTTTTTTTGCATATACATGTACATAATGCTTGTCCCATATACTAATCACCGTTTGAATAACAAACTCAAAATCCGTCTGGTATGTTGCTTATGGAAGAGGCACTCAATTTATGTTATTTCCCTTGACTATGTAATCATGTAGGTTTATTATCATCAATTTATGAGGATTCAGCCACAACACGGATACATAAGACTCAAGTGATGTCGAAAGCAACTGAGTATTTGGTAATTGAAAGTTGATGATAAGGGTATAACAACTTGTTAATAATTGTAGGCCTATTAACAATTTAAAGTGCACATGTAATCATGTTACGTCCACATTGTAATTACAGTTCTTGGTCGCCTGCCCCTAAGGTCTTGAAGCACCTAGGATCACTTTGTCCACTGTTTTGTTGTCTGTTGTCTTTTGTTGTTTGTATTTCTGTTGTGAAAAGGGGTTACATTATTTTTGCCTGTAATTGTCCCCGAACTAAAGTTCGGAAATGGGACTATAAAATGGGACTCCTCCGTCCGTGGTGTTCCGTATGTGTCCCCGATGTCCGTATGTCTGTAGTCCGATGTCTGTGAGAAAAATGTTAACCCTGAATTTCGTGATAAAATGTTAACCCTGTGATGCTGTATCTTTGAACACTATATCGGGCACCAAAATTCCTTTTGCTTCTTGGAAGTGCTCAGGCATGCATCGTTCTTCTTTCTGCGATTTTTAAAGGTGCGTAATATGACGGCTTAGGTCGCAAATGAGCTAATTAATATGCATATTATGTATCACGAAACGGTACAATTAGATATGCAAAATTCTTTTTGCAGCATGAAGTACATCTTGGCATTCATTGTTTTTCTTCGCACTTTGAAAGTGCACGATATATGGCGGCCTAGTATGCAAATGAAGCTAATTAAATATGCATAATTAAATGTATGCTGAAACGGTACTTAGATATGGCAAAATTCTTTTTTGTTGCCCATGAAGTACTTTTGGCAGCATTGTTTTTTCGCACTTTGAAAGTGCATGAAATATGGCGGCTTTAAAGGTATGCAATGAGTCTACTTAAATATCGCAATCAATTCCGCGAAAACTGTACCAAATCGATGTGCAAAAAAATTTTCCTTGTCGCTAACAGTGAGCTACACATGAAAGGCTTAATTCCATAACATCCTTTGTGAACACTGATATGTGTGGTTTAGTTATGTCGGCCTCTGTATGCAAATGAGCTAATTAATATGGCAATTATTTTCTCTGACAACGTTCCATCGATATTCAAAATTCCTTCCCTACATAAATGGCTTATGCCATCATCTTTTGTGTGGAACAGTAATATTTGTTTTTTAGACTTTTTTTGTGTGATTAATTACTTTTAAATTAGTTCTTGTAGTTATTCTTATTTTTTAGTGTATTCTTAAGTTATTTTTTGGGTGGTTCATCGCTTATGTTTTGTAGAGTTATTTTTTTAGTGAATTATGGGATGGAGTTGTTTTAATTGTCCCAATGACTAAGATATAAGGTGCAAGGACCCCCTGTGTGTTAACTTATGGATGGCGTTCTTGGACGAGTTATGTTTTAATTATCCAATTTTTAAATTTGGTGCAGTTAAGTTCTCACATTCCAAATGATCGCGGAAATATTCTGGCGGGACATATTGTCTACGCATCGCGTAAACGAGTTCGCCTTGTATCTGCATACTTTGATGGGATTTAAACAAACTTTGGTCACAGGTGCACATGGCATCGCCCCACTTGATGAGGTCAAAGGTTCACATGCCAAGGTCAAAGTCATGGTGAGGTCAAGTTGTAAAATAGGCGAAAATGTAAAATTGACCCATTTGAAAAGTTTGAAGGTTCAATTTGGAACAAACTTGAATCATAGGTGCCAACAATTGGGATCCCTCATTTGTTGATGAGGGTCAAAGGTACATATCAAGGTCAAAGGTCACATATCAGGTCAAAGGGTCATGTTTAGGCCTATCATTCACAACCGCGATGGCAGGCGACACAAGCGGTCCCCTAGGACCGATGTATTTTTTTTTTTCCTTCTGGACTGTTTCAGAATAAAGTTAAATATTTATTCGGGAAACAGTTTTCTCCTCTCAAATTAACTTCTGCATATGGTAATTTCTTCCATAAGGGAAAATTGGGGTATTCCATTGAAAATCTACACTACTGTAGATACTATGGATTCAAAAGAATGTCCCCTATTTGAGACCTATCATGTCCCGTAAAGGTGCAACAGGATTTTGAAGGCATCCCAATATCGTGTCATAATAGTAATTCATAATAATTAGACCCCTATAGATTTCACACTTTATGTTTGGCTACAGAAATGCCTTAAAATAGAGAACAAATGTGATTTTGATTTGCTTATATTTCAATGTAAAACATAAGCATACTTTCGTATTGCTCTTTATAAAACTTTCACTTTGTGTACCAAGAAACATTTCCCAGCTTAATCCTTTAGATGGGGATACTTTTTGATGGAAAGCTTAACATCAGGCAAAAATCAGTACATTTCCATTTTTAAGGGACACATGATATGTGAAATCAACTCTCATTGCACATGCAAAGAGGAAAGGCCTTAATCCGTTGGATTTGGGGTTTTCCAACCAAATGTGTAATCTATACCGAAATTTTACCAACAACACGCACCTCTATATAACATAAATAGCGCGTGTGTGATATCGTGTGGTGTTGTGGGGTCAGGAAACGGCATTTGTTTCTTTCATAACTGTGCGAAAACCGTTTTGCTGTACATAAATATTATTTACCAGTTAACGAGTACTTTTGATGCCTTGTAATTTTTTTGCGCCACAAACATGTGCCGCGTATTTTAAAGGAGCGCACTAAACCGCGAGCGTGCATGGATGATGCATATCTAATCGGACATCGTTTGTGAATT
>JAMKCH010025096.1:0-29228 GCA_023653785.1 Ophioderma brevispina | reverse complement strand
TGGACCAACCTGCTACTCTAGAGAGGTTGGTTCTAACCATCAAGCTATTTACCTTTTTTTGGTTTTTTTTTTTTTTTGTTTTTTTGTTTCTGAAGTCCTGGGGTGTAGCATCTATCGCCTACCATGATCAAATCTGAACTACCTCGTACCTAGAGTGGTTCTCTTACCATCTAAGCTATGGGCTCTTGAAGTCCTTGAGGTGTTAACATCTCTATAAGCCTACTAGGATCAAAGCTGGACCTACCCCTTTACTAGAGTCGGGTGCTCTAACCATCTCAGCTATGGGCTCTTGAAGTCCTTGAGGTGTTATGCTCTATACGCCTACCAGGAGCAAGCTGAACCTATCCACATAACTAAGAGGTGTTCTAAACCATCAAGCTATGGACTCGTGATTACCTTGGAGTGTTAACATCTAATACGCCTACCAGGATCAAAGCTGGACCTACCTGCTTACTAGAGAGGTGCTCTGACCATCCAAGCTATGGATCTTAAGTCGCTTGTGTATATTAGCAGCTATAGCTTACCAGGACAAACGGAACCCTACCCGCTACTCAGAGAGTGCTCTAACCATCTCACTATGGGCTCTTGAAGCCCTTGAGGTGTTAGCATCTATACGCCTACCAGAAATCAAAAGCTGAACCTACCTGCTTACTAGAGAGGTGTTCTAACCATCTAAGCTATGGACCTCAATTGAAGTCCTTGCAGTGTTAACATCTCTATAAGCCTACCGGGATCAAAGCTGAACCTACCTGCTTACTAGAGAGGTTTCTAACCATCCAAGCTATGGACTCTTGAAGTCCTTGCAGTGTTAACATCTATACTCCTACCAGGATCAAAGTGAACCTACCTGCGCTTATACTCAGAGAGGCTCTCTAACCATCTAAGCTATGGTACTCTTGAAGTTCCTTGGGTGTTAACATCTATACTACTACCGGGAATCAAACACTGAACCTACCGCTTACTATAGAGTGTCTCTAAGCAACATGTTTTACTAACATCAACATGAAAATATGACTTGTTTCAAACTTTTGAGTGAACAGTTTTGGGTGGTTATCTTTTAATTTCAGTTGACTATTTTCAATCAATAACAATAATTATATTTTTGAATTGGTCTGAGTCTGCTTTAGGCACTCTCCCATAATCAAACAACAAAAACCTTAGCACTCCATGTGTTCAGAGATCCAGACTTTGATATACTAGATACCGTCCCATTTTCAAGTTTTAATAGCATTCTAAGCCCTTTTAATCAAAGCCTTAAAAGCTCTTTAACAATGACTTGTTTATACAAAACAAAATACACTGACATGTGGATTGCTCAAAATTTTATGAGGGAGGGTTAAAAAAACAAGAGATATAGCTATCTCCTGACGCTGGTAGCTAGGCCCTGATAACAGAAAATAGATAGAAATTTTAAGTGAGGATTAAAAATTTAATGGAAAAATCAAGTGTTATAGTGGTCTTTATCACAAGTTACTTTTTTTTTGGGTTAATTTTTATTAAACCTCAGCACAACTTACCAACACAAGTCTTCTTTGACCTCCATGTAGCCATCATTGCAAGAACATCTGTAATCATCCCCATCTGGTTGGCAAACACCATTTGTATACCACATGGCCGAACTATCACATGGATTAGTGACACAAACAAGTTAAAATAATTCCTGATGAATACAAACAGCTCACATAGGTGTAACTCATTATAAATCAAGATTAGCTTAAAGAAATACCATTAAAATTAATGTCTGAGCTTGTCACTTACCTACAATACTCAAAGGAATTTGAACCCATAATCTGGAGCAAAACTCGGTGCAACACCTGTTTATATTATTTTACTTATATTTGGTTTTGAAATTATGCCTGTGTGGATTTGAATGGTTTTGATTTCAAATTGTCTATTTTTAACACAAACATACCCCACCTGCCACCACCAAGGCAAAGTGGACTCTGCCACAGAACTAAGAACTGTGGTGTCCACAGACAATAATGGGATCAGGTGAGTGGGAAAGATGTTCTAAGGATTGTGGTGTAAATTGGAATGAATCCAAGTGTAAAAGAAATGGTAAATGCATGGGCCACAGTTTCACTGAACTGATGAATCATTCCTTTGAAGCCTGCATTAACATAAAAATCAATGATGAGCAAGATTATTAATAGACCTACATCAACATTTCAAGGCAATTTTAAATGTGCACTGTTGCGTGTAACTTATGGCAGCACAGTTCTATCCATGATGTGTGATTGATTATAATCTATTTCATGAGTTAATCTCAGAAAAGGTTGTACAGGTAATTGGTTTTAATATGCCTAAAATACATCGGTTCTGCTTGTGTCACCTGCCGTCGCAATTGAAAAATTGGCGTACCAGAGGAACCTTTGACCTCAATAAGCTCAAATGAAGGGTTTTGCATGTATCTCATACCACGTTTTGGTTCCAATTGGAACTTCAAACTTTCAATTGATGTCAATTTTACTTTTCAGCCTATCTTACAACTTGACCTCACTGCCCTTTGACCTTGGTATTGACCTTTGACCTCATCAACAAATGGGGGTCCCATGTTGCACCTGTGATGCAAGTTTGGTTTGTTTAAATCCATCAAAGTATGCGGATATTACAGGTAAATGTTAACCCACAACAACAGACATCAACAGACAACAGTGGACAATGTGATCCCTGTGTATCTTCCTGCCTTAAGGCTGGTGACACAAGGCAGGACGACACAAAAACCACTAAAATTGCATAGTTGGGTGCTTTTTAGGCCATTTTGGGTAAATACACCCAATTTAATTGAATTGGGTACTTTTTAGGTCTCTCCCTTCTGCTGGAATCTGCCCAATGTGTGTGAATTAGGTGGATTTCTCTTTAAAAGCACCCACTGCATGTAAATTGGGTGTTTTATATACCATTTTGATAGCATTTGCTTCTTCTTCTTCTTATCGTAGCCAAACACAGTGGTTCTGAAATATGATCCAGCCAGACATGGGTACAATGTCTGGCTGCTTCACTGAATTCTGCAAGATCCTTGTTTGTGCATTGTTTGTTGCTCCAACAGTGGGCAAACCAAGAGATGTTCCATTGTCTGTGGTGCTGTTCCACAACCACAGGTAGTGTCTTGACCTGCTTCCCAGGTAGCCCCACTTCTGCAAGGAAACTTCAGATCGGCCAGTTCTGGTTCTCAATCTGTTGAGGCATTGCCATTCAGCCCACGAGGAGTCAGCTCCAGGTGGAAGATGCTCACCAGGTTCAATACCAATAGATGATACTTGGTTGATAGCAAGTCTTTCTTTCCACAATGCAACTCTCTTATACTCCTTAGAGACTGATTCAAGAGGTTGGACTTTGCTTAAGAGCTCTCTCTGGATTTAAGGCGGTTGGCAGCAGGTCTCTGTCCAGACATATGGTGCTTCACATTAGATACTTGGCAGCTAAGCTCTTGCATGCTCGCTACACTATGACAGATGTCTGGTGGAGCAATTCCTGCTAGGATGTATAAGTTCTCCGTTAGTGTTGGATGAAGACATCCTGTGATAAGCCGGCAGGAGGGATTTAATGCTGAATCAAGCTTCTTGGCATGGGTTGATCGTTCCCATACAGGGCAAGCATACTCTGCACATGAGTAGCACAGGGCAAGTGCCGTCAATCTTAGGGTATGTGGGCGAGCACCCCATCTTGTGCCAGTGAGTTTGTTCAAGATATTATTGCATGAACATACTTACTCTTCGTCTTCTTGATGTGGGTCTTATAAGAGAGAGTGTGGTTCAAGGTAACTCCTAGGTAGACAGGGTTATCACAGTGCTCCAGGGGTGTACCAGACCAGGTTACATTAAGCTGACGTTTGGCTTCACGGTTGCGTAGATGGAAAGCACACACTTGTGTCTTGGATGGATTTGCACGTAGGTGGTTTTCCTCGTAGTAAGGAGTGAGTTCATCCAAAGCTTTGGAGAGTCTCTCTTCAACAACTGTGAAGTCTGCATCTTGTGCACTAATTCCTTGATTGTCAGCATAGATAAAACGACAGGTTCCTGCACTCCTAGGTTGGTTGTTGGTATAGATGTTGAACAGGAGAGGTGCAAGCACACTCCCTTGTGGTAGACCATTCTTGAGCTTACACCATCCGCTCTTCTTCGCTCCTAGCTGAACAAAGAACATCCTGTTTGAAAGCAATCCTTTGATTAGCTCAGTCAGGCGGATATCCTTGGTGAGTTCCAAAATCTTATGGAGTAGGCATCTGTGATTAACAGCATAGCATTTGCTCATATCATGGGAAATTAAGTCTGACTTTTCAAGTTGTGAAACCAAATCGGGTCTTTTGTAGTGCTTCCTCTCCCATCCTTCTGAATCAGTTCTTTTCTTTCAAAAAATGTGCTATCTTTTTAAGAACATTGCTTTGGACAAGCTTTTCCACATTTCTGGTCTCTATATTTTGGCTATAATGGCTTGTACTGATAGAATAACATTCAATCTTATGAAAATATGTGTCTTCATAAATTTTCCTGTCCCTTCAAGTATCACACCACTAAGTAAACTTTGTGTTGCAGATGACATCAGAACAAAAACAGTGTTGGCATTTGAAATGTGACCTTTCCCTTAATGAGGAGTCATAAACTGTTGATAAGTTGTGTCTTGTGGGAGAGCGTGGCCTAGCGGTTAGGGTGCTTGCCTGTGGCGCAAATTTACCAAAAATCCCGGGTTCGAATCCCTGTGGGGTCACTTGCTGGGATTTATTCAGGTGCTCAATTCTGGATTTAATCTGTATACAAGCTGTTGATTAAATACAGAATACCGCTCTCCTCCATGGTTCACTTGGAATTGGGCAAAAGAATCATGAACGCATCCCGTCCTTCGGAGGGGACGTTAAGCCCTCGGTCCCGTGTACAGAGAGTCATAACTGTACATGTACATCGCAGTCAGTGTCGAATTAGAGTAGGGTATAAACCCCTGACTGTTCCCAATCCACCCCCAATCTCAAAAGTGGGCCATGTTAGGAGCATCCGTATCACAGATACACGCGGCCCTGGATCAGCTTACTCAGTTGAATAAATCCTGACACCACCACATGCTAAGAAGAGGAAGTTGTGTCTTTAAGTTGAAATCTATACTACTAAAAAAATTATATATGTCTGTCCTGCTATTCATTTCGTTGCTCTTTGTTATAAGGATTTCTTACAGAGTGACCCAAAAGGTCAAAGGTCATCTAGAGGTCAATTTGCTTAGAAATGGCATATGACCACCAAATTTGGTCAAAATGACTGCTGACCTTAGCACCGAACAAGTCAGAGGTCAAAGGTTATGTAGAGATTATCCAGCTGGGCAAGACAGGCAGGTAATCGCAAAAGCTGGGTGAATGCCTAGTTAATCATGTTTCGAGTAACAAACCATTTGCCTGGTAAAGATTTTGTCTGTGCCATTTTTGTATAATTTCCGAGACTTTTGGGGAAACTGTGCAATTCTAACTTCTAGCAAAATTTCAAAATAGGCATAGACATATTGAAAATATGGAAATCTTTGATGCTCTATAGCTACAAAAAAAATCAGCCTTCATCGTATGACTTTTTCATATTTGTTGAAGAGGTATATGGACCTAATCTTCCAAAAAAATTGTTTTGAAATAACCAGTTGCGTTAAAGCTGAGAAAATGACATTTGATGAGAGGTCATTTTGTACACAAGTCTATGAAGAGTTATTTAGTGGTGTGATTCCGTGTCTACACAGCAAGTGCAGTATATTCATATCATGATGTGTGTGTGCATGCATGTGTGTTGATGGGTGTGTGCATGTTGTGTAAGCAATAACAGATATGGAGGAGAAAGCTGTTGTGTACCAGCCTCAGAATAAACTCTTTTACAGACGAGGATATAGACTCTCGGAGTTAACATTTACTTACATCAAGCATGCATGTATAAAAAGCATTGATCGTACGAAATTGCAACAAGAGCCCGTAACTAATAGCATGTAACCTGATTACATCGCCCTCATTTCTTGTAAGCAGCAAGCATATCATTGCTAATAAACATAAAGAGTATTTAACTATGAAGAAAAAAAAATTAACTAGAATTTCGCGGTTCTCGGCTTTCGCGCTCGCTATATTCAAAGAATATAAGCTGGGCCGCCCCATGACCTTTGACCCTGGCACGTGACCTTTGATCTCATCAACATATGAGGGATCGCATGGTGCACCTATGACAAAAGTTGGTTCCAATTGAACTTCAAGTTTTCAATTTAGATCAATTTTACATTTTTAGCCCATTTTTCAACTTGACCTCACATGACCTTTGACCTTTCAACATGACCTTTGACCTCGTCAACATATGAGGGATCCCATTGTGCACCTATGACAGAAGTTTGATTCCAATTGAAGTTAAACTTTTCAATTGAGGTCAATTTTAAAAAAAACTTCACAATTTTTGACACACACATCCATACAAACACACACACACACATACACACATACATACACACGCACAACGGATTGCTAAGTGGTCCTGCCAGCTATAGCTGGCGGCCCACAAAAACACAACAGCCACCATTCCATTTCTGTTTTCCCAGCAAAGTCTTTTTCTAATAAAAAGGTGACTGTTGTGCTGAGCAAGCTTGTACGTGGAGTATTCATCTCTCTTCCCTTGAAGTTTGGGCCAGACTCCTCTGTGTAATTTTGCTGGGGGGGGGGGGGGTCACCATCCTCCCATACAACAAGTCTATATACCTTCCCAGCAATCATTGGTACTGGGTGGAGAGGAGTAATTGGGGTCAAATAAAGGGCACCACACATTGGCCTCGACGGGGCTCGAACTCACAACATTTGGCGTGTGTGTCGGGTGCTCAATCCACTGGACCACATGTGTCCCACATAGTGTTCTAATATAAAACTGTTGACTGTTCTGAAATCTTTGTAACAGTTCCCCTGAAATGGGTTCTTCCTACTGACATGAAGCAAATTCTTGAAATAGCTGAGCCATCATCTTGAGAAGAGCTGGGCGATTTGCTGACATTCAAGATTCTATCAGTATTGGCTAATGTGTACACTTGCTGAAATATGTGATCCTACTACACTGATATGCTAGTGTATTCCACACAAAACATGGTACTGACATACTTTCCCCTGGATGATGGTTCCTCTGGATGATGGTGGATGATTGTACAAACTTTCTGGGATTATGCAAAAGAGCTTTCATTGGTATCTAAAGAAAATGATTTATTGATTATACCCTCCTGTAGTATTTTCCACAAATAAGGAGTTGCCTTTATACTAGTGGTCAATGGCTAATCAGACTTACCAATTAATACCTGGCCAAAAGGACAAGGATGAACCTGGCTTACTATGTTCGATGAAACGGGCTCAGTGCACCCACTGGATTACATGCTTTATTCCGTTATCATACATTTTATACTATGATGGAATAAAGCGTGTAATCCAATGGGTGCACTGAGCCTGTTTCGTTTCATTGAATATAATAAGCCAACGAACCTCAGAACCAAGTATGATAGCCCCCGGTGATAGCAACAAACATTTGAAGAGAAGCATATACCCTAGCCTGTTGTATATACGTTTAGGGTTGGTACATTTACTGCACCCACTTTGCCTGCTCCCAGTTGAATTCAGCAGCCTTGACGGAATAAAGTGCAGGGACTACTGTACTTTAATTCCGTCAAGGCTGCTGAATTCAACTGGGAGCAGAAAAAGTGGGGTCACAAAATGTACCAACCCATATGTTTATATAATTAGTCATTAAAAGGTGCAATTATTGTACAATTAACAGGTAAGATAGGGCGAGGGTAATGATACAGATCGACAAAGAATCAGTAAGATCAAGACACAAATAGTCTATCACTACACAAGTTCTATCTCAAAACAATTACAACCATTCAATCTACAGAAATCAGCCCAAGCATGATCAGACATACCATTACACTTAACAATGTTTATAGAGGAGTCTAGGCTTGCCGCCGGGCACTGCCACTCCAGTGCAACACACACGTCATGGTAGAACTGTGAAAGAATCCTCAAACCACCAACAAATCAAGCCACTGTTAATTACGACATCACACCATGCATTATGCATGTCATTTGATCTATTCCGACCAATCAATACTTCAATTTACTGCTCATGTTCATGCATGTACAATCAGGGAAAGCAATGTAAGGGAAGGGGTTGTGATTCGCAGAAATGTGGATGCAGACATTTTAAATGGGCATTTCATGATCGACACTCTCGTTCCTCCGATTTACCTCAACGAAACTGGGAAATTTATATTATCTAAACCATTGGCCCAAATATATTAGGTGTACCTAATCTTATGTGCAATTTGATCTCCTCTTAATTTTGTATTTTATATCCATAAACAGCGCCATACAGCTAATTTCCTTGTAACATCAGAATCAGCTGAAATTTAGAGATATCTAGTGAATCTAAACAAAAATAACTGAATTAGGATCATGAAATGCACCTTTAAAATAGTTTCTTAGTGCTTAAATAGTCATGGAGGTATAGCTTGCTATGCAGTAAGGTATAGAAAATTTCTGATTTGTTACCCATAATGCGTGAATTATACATAAAAATATAGGCTACCCTTGATTCTCCATCAGCGCAAGATATACATGCTGGTACAGATTTCCAGTATATACTTCTCACTGTAGAGTGAACCTCATTTGTCGATTGATGCTCTGTGACATGAGGCTCCAATAGCCTATGTCAAGTGAATGGGAAAACACAGAATATCAACACTAGCAAAATGGTGTAATGTAACAATGTGAAATATCGCGAGGATGTGTGATCATGCTTTCGCAGATTAGCAGTGGAAAATTAGCATTAAAGACAATGTCTGAACTAAACACTGACATTTTCGATAAATATGGACTTTCATCTGTTGCTATGCTTTGGTATAGAGCTATACAAGTGACTTGAGCAAGGTTAATTATATCAAGCAGTGGTGCTGTTCATTACACTGATTTAAAATGTTGTGAAGATGTTTATATGTGATTAAGGCTATAGTGCGACATCTTTTCTGCATGCATGACAGCTAGATTTACGACATCAAGTCATGCAACATGTAAAAATTAACCTATTACACAAAATGAAGGCGACTGCCAAGAGGGACACTGACTTGAGATGCCATCAGGATCCAAGCAAGTAAAATCCGTAGGATAAGCCTGAACCTGTAGTACAATTGAAAATGAGATTAACCTTTAGTAAAATATTCTATTACCTATGATGCAAAATGGAAGAGAGCGCTTGGCAGGACAGCCTCCAGGTATCTCATTGCCCTCTGCAGTGCGGCAGCTTCTTTCTGTTGGAAATGCTTGCACCTGTGTAGGAAATAAAATATCAACATGACTTCTCAACTATGTATAAGCTTATAGTCTTGTACTGAAAATTCTATCAAGGTTGGTTGGCTTGGTCAGAGTTTCTTAATCCAATAACCAAGGTAAAAGTACCCACAACTGTGCAATTTTGACACTTTTTGCCAATATTCAATTTCTCCCCAGATAACACACACGCATCTAAAAGTGCCCTTTCCACTATTCAGACCACTGTTGTGCTGAAGATATTCCAGAATTATGTCACTTCAATACAAAATCATTTCAGTGAAGATCCTATTGGCTAGAGTGGCATAACCAGGGGGTGGGGGAAAAGCTGCCCACCTTGTGAGGAATCTTTCCCCCTCTTGCCCCCTGAAAAATTAGTGATTTTCTGCACACATGCCAATTTACAGTGAAACAAAGGCCTGTACTATAGTAATAACAAATTTTAATATATGCTTGCCCCCTTAAGATATATGTGCCCCCCCCCCTTTTCCGCCTCCCCCTGAAAAAAGCTGGTTATGCCACTGATTGGAAATTACATTGAGATTATCCAAACAGCACCAAGATGAATTGGAACAGTCATCTCTGTTTTTGGTCTATTTAAACTGACTGTGATGTATGTGTATGGACCTTTTTTCCTTATAACATACGCTGAAGGAGTGCCATAACGGGTGAGAAAAAACTCCTCATGGATGGACTGGAACTGCCCACTCATGAGGAATTTTCTCACTTGTTATTTTAAAACTTTCTTAGTATGTTGAAAGGAAAAAGATCCACTCATGTACGACTAACCCTGGTTTAAACCCAGGTCTAAAGTTAGACTCCCTTTGAGAATACTATAGTAGATTCAACCCATCGTGTCACCTCTAGTACTTTTCCGAAGGTATTGGCATTGTATGAGGGGATGTGCAGTGGTTGAAAATTAAAATTCCACGCTAAATCTATGGAAACATGTAGTCCAATAGCAGAGAAAAATCAATTTTGTGCTTAATTGAAATAATTCAAGTCAACGTATACGCATTTATTGTTGCATTAACTCTCAATACACTCTGACTAATCGTATTTGCTTCAATGTATTCAATGTAACAGGTGAATTGAATGTCACTGGCTTTTGAGCGCCCGCTCTTTTGAAAATAGCAACACGAAGTCTTTGCATTCTCTATCTTAACATGAAAGGCTAGATTATCTTCCTTCGTTCATGAAACAGGTGAATCGGGCGATATGTGTTCATGTGTCTGCCTCCTCTCCCAACTAATCGACGCTCTCCAAAACTTTTCCTCCGGTGACACGATGGGCTGAATCTACTATAGCCAAAGTGTCTGCGTGTTTTTTATCAGGTGTGGGCTGCTAAATCCACCCTACCAAGACAAAAATATGCAGATGTGATGTTGTGTGCATTGTTCTTAATTCCTGATGAATGTGCATTATGGTTGAACCCTAAGTCCTGCATGTAGATTTCTTGCCCCAAAGTTTGCACAGGGTAATTAGTGTAACAACTGGGGGAGGGGACTTTGACCTGGTTATTGAAAAGAAAATTAGTCCAACCTGATAGCAGGTCACAACCAACCTGATTAATGTTATTTTGATTGTAAGTGCCTCTCCTACCTATTATGAGGACTTTTTTCAATGTTCGTCAATGTTCAATAATTAAATGTCCCCGTGGCCCATTGCCAACAGCCTCGTCCCCAGAACCCCAGATTTTACCAAAGTGGTCAATATTTTGGGATCTGAAGAAGCTACTATTTTTCTAATTTACCCTGTTAAAATCTAAGGGCTGAAAGATGTTTGGATGTTATGAGTGAATATGTACCCCATTTTGGTTAAACAATATTAATTTTACAGAGTATACTATAGGGCTTACAAAATCACATCAAAATGGATTGAAATATGAGCACAAAAACTTTACAGATGGGGGTATTGGGTCAAGGTCCTCTAATCAAGATCAAAACTTTGTTCCATTAAATTGGCTCGTCCCCCTTTAAAGTAAAAAAAGTACAGCAATTACAATTTGGAAATCTCCATGGCAAGGGTACAAACTTGGAAACCTGGTTAGTAATAAACTTACAACATAGTTATAAGGATAACCTTTGACCTAAAATTATCAAAATCTAAGGAAAAGATTATTATCACCAAGTTTGGTTTAATATTGGATGATTTAAGTATGATACAGAAATTTATTGGTCATGCAACGAATTTTGAAAATATTTTACAAGTTGCATACTAATATTATCATTATGATGTTTTCAGAATCTAACTGCATGAAGCAGCATATAAGGTTGTAAGACCTAAGAATAACCCAAAGCCTACTGTGATTGATATTGGCACTCTTAATTTTCCATTTTAGATGTTTAAACTATAAATTCCTGAAGGTGAAGTCTTATTACATAAATCAATGATATTTAGTCAGGCAGGGTCAAAAAGTTCATTCAAATTTAATCAATTAGCCATAACATGCTAAATTTGTAGGAACAATTATTAAAGGTGCTTGTTCTGATTTATGTCTATTGTGTTCTCTACTTGATATGAGAGCCTGACACTTGCACATATGCCCAGCAAGTATTGTGGGAAACAAACTTGTGGCTTTGATGGTAGAAGCATTAATGCATATTGCAAAGCACTATTCAATACTGTGCTAATATTGATGGTTAACTATTAAGACAGCATTTTTTCTTATATCTTGGGAATAAAATGGATCTCAAATAAGATCGGAACACACACCTTTAATTGCTTTTCTGTATTACTCACAGGATCAATCTATTGATTTAATCACTTGTAACTGATTTGCAGATACCCATGGTGATTTCTTTTGAAGTTACATTTCTACAAACTTAAACAAGTAAAACTTGAAATCACCTTTTTTATGTGCTTTTGACACCCACAGTTATTTTGTAAACATTTTGTGTTGCCACAATTGCTACCCATGTTTTACACCCAATTGATATCATGCCACATCAATCAGCCTGTTTGGTTAGTTAGGAAACACCTGTTGTTCAGTTTAAACTTGTGTCATGATTATCATCTCAGGTACATGGTTTCATTGCTTATAAACCTGTGTACAAGGCATTGCATGGAGGAAACTGAACACATATAACAATGGCTGATATTGACCTCAGACTTTCAAATGACAAATGAGAATAATGACAATGATCTTATTTGACTCTTGACGACCTTTAACCTGAAATGTCTCAACTCATCTCAAGCCCCAGCCAAGGATTATTATCACCAATGAAGTTGAGTTGATATTGAAGTGAGCTTTGCAAATAGGAGCACTTTAAATTCACCTCGCCAAACTTGATAATAACCTGATTTGACCCCTAGGTGAGCTTTGACTTGAAATGTGTCATATCATCTGAGAGCCATAACCAATGATTGGTTGATATTTTAGTCTGACTTTTCAAGTGAGAACCTTTTATATTTATCTAACCAAAAATGAGCATAATGGACAACATACATACATATATAAAGATAATTATAGAAAGAATACAATACACTACATGATCACAAAAACCTACTTTCTTTGCCAGGGGATAATAAAAACAAAAACAAAACAAACTAGAATTTTGTGGTTCTCTGCTTCGCACTCGCTATATTCAGAGAATATAGTGTGTGGGCCACCTTTTTGTAGGTACTTTTGTAATTTGAATATGCAAAGGAGTCACTTAATATGATATTTGGGTAATAAATACTCATGTCCACCACTACCAACATACCGGTACAAAGTTTCATGAAAATAGGTCAGTGGGTTCTGGTCAGAGGAGGTTTACCTTTTTGGTTGACAAGACACATCCATCCATCCATACCTCTGGATGCATGGTGTAAAAGGCGGTTCTCGAACCACAATGGTCCCCCGCCTGTCGCGATAGTAAATGGAGGGAAATATAATTTTATGATCACAGGGAGAATTGTGATGAAAATACCACTGAGGCTGCTGCCATAGCAGTTGCAATTTGACGGTATTAAATGTTGACTACATTGATCATACAACTATTTGTAGTTATTTGACCTTTTTTTAGATGATCCTACTTGACCTTGAAATGACCATCAAAATTTTTGGCACTGAATGTTGACCACACCCACCAAGTTTCATCATCTTACCACACACTTAGGGATTTGACCTTGGATGACCCCGCATGACCTTGAAATGACCTTCAAATTTTTTGGCACTGAATGCTGACCACACCCACCAAGTTTCATCATCCTATCACCTACTTAGTGGTTTGACCTTGAATGACCCGACATGACCTTGAAATGACCTTCAAATTTTTCGGCACTGAATGTTGACCACACCCACCAAGTTTCATCATCCTACCACAATTGACAAGGGCTATAGCAATTTAATTACATTTGACCTTGAATGACCCCACATGACCTTGAAATGACCTTCAAATTTTCAGCACTGAAAGTTGACCACACTCACCAAGTTTCATCATCCTACCATAATTGACAAGGGCTATAGCAATTTAATTACATTTGACCTTGAATGACCCGACATGACCTTGAAATGACCTTCAAAATTTTCAGCACTGAAAGTTGACCACACTCACCAAGTTTCATCATCCTGCCACAATTGCCAAGGCTTATAGCAATTTCATCCCATATTTAACCGCATTTGACCTTTGACCCATGCCACATGCCCCACCTCCGAACTCATCCACCCCGTCTACTTGGGTGACATCTATGGTGCGAAGATGGGTACCCATACTTGCCTAGATCAAAAGATATCGGCCGGTATTCACAAAAGCGGTTTAACTTTAACCCAGTGTTAATTTTAACCCTGGGTTAAATATCCCATAGAGGATAACATGAATTTAACCCATGATCGTGGGTTAAACCCTGTTTAACCCTGGATTAAAGTTAACCCACTTTTGTGAATACCGGCCATCATGTTTACAAGGCTTATATCTCCATTTTTGACCAAATTTGACCCTATTTTTGACCATATTTGACCTTTGACCCATGCCACATGACCCATCTCCGAACTCATCCACCGTTTACTTGGGTGACATCTATGGTGCGAAGAAGGACACCCATACTTGCTTAGATCAAAAGATATCGTGTTTACAAGGCTTATAACAATATATCCTATTTTTGACCAAATTTGACCCTATTTTTGACCATATTTGACCTATGTCACATGAGCCACTTTACATCCTAGCCAACGCCTACTTGAGATGCATCTATGTTGTGAAGATGGACACCCACACTTGCTTAGATCCAGAGATATTGCTTGGGACACACACACGCACACACACACGGACGCAGGGCATTTCTATAGTCCCCTTTGCCAACTAAAGTTGGCGGGGGACCAAAAAGGCAAATCTAAGTGGTCCTCCCATCTATAGCTGGTGGCCCACACAAAAAAAAATATGAAGGTGAATAATGGCAAATCTGAAATATGGTGTCTTTGGATTACAGGAATTAATAGATCTGAGAAGTTGCTTGACTCCAACACTTCTCCAAACTGTTGAATGTGATAGTGCATTGATATTACACATTAATACAGCAGAATTTATGATAATGATATGATTTTCAGCAACAAATTAATTTAGAGATGTTGAGTATTCTAATGAAAATGTTTGTACAATTTGGTGCTGCACTGAAAATGGTGAATTATGCTAAGACTAATGGTATGACATACAGATATAAGAGATAATAAATAAGGTTAAAACAATAACCACATGAAATCAGTCAGTAAGGCTCCTGTCAAGGCAGAAATTTGCGTGACTGGTTAGCATCCGTCATGCTTTCTGAAATACTCACCCTAGCTTTATCAAATTATATCCAAATAGAAAATCATATTTTTTTTTATTATTAAACTTACCATCTACAGACATAATTCTAGAAAAAGTTTTCCCAATTTTTTGATATAGGGCATATTTATCTTCCAAATAAGCCATGTAACCTACAATTTTATTTTCTTTTTGTAAAACTCAAAGTAGCATTAAGGCCAAAGAGGGTTTTTTCCATTAGTTGCAAGACTTGCTAGTCTGAAAACAAGGTCCATTAGTCCAAAAATAAGGTTTGCTAGTCTGAAAATAAGGTTTGCTAGTCCTAAGCTTCACTAATATGAAAGAATAATTCACTAGTCAAAATTGCATTTACTAGTATAAAAGACAAAATTGTATTTATTAGTCTAAAAATAAGTTGCTAATCTGAAAACAAAATACTATTTGCTAGTCAAAAAATGGTTTTAATAGTCAAAAAATAAGTTGCTAGTGAAAAAAATTGGTTTGCTAGTGGAAAAAAATGTTTCAAGCAACCTTGACTCAGTTTTCTCAGGAGTGTTACTGGTAGGATCATTAGTTATTACTCAAACCCTAAAATTCCTTCTTCTTCAAGGTTTTGACATTAAACTCTCAGTTTAGTTAGCTTGTTAAGGCAATTAGTCTAATTGAAGTTACACTAACTGCCTATTAGATGAATTGTTACGGGACCTAGTGGGAAGTTACCAGGTCAATCTAAGAAATCTCTAAATAATAAGACAATCTAATGATGGTCATAACTAGAGGTTCATTCATACCTCACTGCATCATGCATTGCATTGCCACTATATTGATCACTTTCTGTCACAACTACAGGCCGTTTTCTTACTCGCGTGGTACACACCATTTACGCTCCCATAGCATCTGTACTGCTTGGACACAGCACCGCCGATTCCGTATCCGCATCGCTAATTGGCCGGCTATTCTTAGACATTGCGCTACGTCATGGGACTCCCCAGCAGCCAAACGCTGTGTTAAAGGCTCTGCGATTGGCTTGAACAAGGAATGAAAAAAAACAGTTTCGTGGTACCCTGGATATCGCGAAATCGACGAATCAGGTGGTCGATCCGATGTTAGAAACAGGTTCCTCACAAAAAAGACCCCTTAGCTCACTAGTTTTTGAGTGCCACGTAGCTACTCCGCGACGGGGTAGACAGACAGCCGCTCTTTGTAAACTATCCATTTATGCGGCAAAAATACACGGAATCCTGGCCGGCGAGTGTACGTCTAGCGGGTAAGTAATCCATGTCTACTCGGTGGTAGCTGCGGTGGTAACTACCATGAAGAAATCGGCCGTGTAATGCAAATCCAGTTGAAATTAATTTAACTTCATTGAAGTATGTGATACTGGCAGTTTTTGGTAGAGACTACAGTTCCAAGCAACACAACTCACCGATTGGCAATGCTGATGCAGTGAAATATGAATTAAAAACCCTACATGTTATGCTTTATGAATATCCTGACTGTGTAGAAAAGTTTAAAATATGAAACTAACAGATGGGATGAATAGATGAATCTTGAAGCAGATTGAAGACATGGTGTTACAGCAATCAAATCTACACTAGAAGCATCATGGAACACACTGCAAGTAGCCAATGGGATGATAATGCAGCAACAGCATTATTGTGATGAATTACTTACTTTCACTGTGTAATAACAATTTGGGTCAATTTTCCTAAAACTCAGTTTGGTGAAATTTAGCTGTGTTCCCTTGCAGCTTGCTTCTTCTATGTATGATGCATCCTGCAGTTTAATTGAAGGATGAGATAAAGTATGTTAGTAAACCCTTGAGCTACCATATAATGTTTGACTTAAATTCATGACACTTACCACTGAGACATAACAACCTAATACAGCATTGTCTGATCCATGAACCTTGGGTAAATTAAGGTTGGTAGTCAGGATGTAATTGCTCTCTTTGTAACAACTCCCATTTTGGACTGTGTACATTTCTTGATTGTGCGACCCCTGGAACAAAATGAAGAAAAAGAAATAATAATATTGAATAGTGGAATAGCAAGTATGGCATGGAGACCATGGTCCTCCAATAAAGGTAAGAGCAGTGTTGGTTGTTGGTAAAATGGTAATTGACCAAAAAGTGTTTTGTTAATATTGAAATGAGAACTCCCTAGGGCTAGCATCCCAGATATTGCCTTCCTTTTTGTTGGTTTGGATATTGTGTTTTAATTCATATTTTCGTCTATTCTTAGCCCCAATCGTCAATACAATGTCAACGATCATATTATCTGCTCATTTAACCCAATTCCATACCTGCATAATTCCCCGTAGTTCCCAGAACACGCCAAAACTCGAAATTTACGATCTCAAACCTGATCTTTAAAATCGTTCATAAGTCCTCCATTTCTTGCGATTCGGACTTCCCTTTTGGCACGGAAAGTCATCAAAACTCCCTGGCCCCAAATATCGGTCCAAATCATTACAAACTGATTATTTTTCGTAAAAACCACCTTAGAATAAATTTGTTGTTTAGGACGCCATTTTTGTCGTTAGGCTAGCGTGTTAGCATTTCTTTACATTCGTTTCGGGTATTTCCCTAAAATGCACACTATCTGCGGTGCTAAGCTCATCATTTTCGAAATTATGTCCGATTCAAGTATAAATTTAAAGCTCCTTAAAACTACCTTTATTGTAAATTTCATAGACTTCCAGACATTACAAATTCTTTATGACAATTTGATAGTTGATACTTTTGCATGTTTATATTGTCTTGAAACCGCTACGGAAAGTTAGGACGAGCAACACTCGCACCATGTTATTGCTTGCCCACCCGTATGCGTTAAATTGTTCTTAAGTTGTTAACTTGAGAACGTTGTGCTCGTTTCGTAAATACTTCAGAATAAACTACAAACATAATTCCCAAAACAAAAGCTTGCAAGACAGCCGAGGGTCTAGGATTATGTTAAAAGTTAAGGTTAGGTATTTTCTGAACTTACAAATTGAGCATCTTTCTGAGAAATATGGAACTAACCGGCTTTGTTATTGTTAGTGCGTCCGAGACCTTGAGCGATCGCGTATTGTTTTTATCCGATCGACGCACACTTACGCGCATGCTCACGTGATTCGAAACAGCTGATCAACAGCTGATGCATGTAAACACGGCAGTTCCATACCAAATTAAAGCAAATGCAATCGCTATTAGAATCCTTTAGAGATTTTGCGATTAAACTTTTAGGGAATAAATTCTGTGGAATTATTTAATTCAGGATCGGAAAATCCTGACTGGCATCTTAGATTCCAAAAACAAGTTCCCATTTCAGAATTATTAATGTCTTTAGATACACATTTCTGATATGTTTGAACAGCATTTAATCGGAATGCTTGGCCTCAGGTGGGAGATTGGCTCAACAATTCTTTTTGTGCGATCAGTCTTTGTACATTTCTCTGAATACAGAGATTATATCACTTTGAAATAAAACATCACTAGTATTTTAAGATTACAACAACCATAAATCAATTCTCTGTCTACAATTATTTCATGTACTGTAATTCAATAAAATATTGGTTAATAAATCAAGGTAATAGAAAAATCACAGTGAATCTTCGCATTAGTCAGTCGTACAAGATGATGCTGCATCCTTGGAACATCTTGCTGCGATGCTGCCATAGTAACCAAATTCTTCAGCCATCTCCTACCAGAGTCCATGGTTTGTATTCTTGTAATTTATTGCTCGCTACCATGGTTTTAAACATGCTTTTTCTATTATTATTATTTCCGCTCAGGCTTACATTTCTCGCTACAATATGTCAATAGCTGGTCAGTGCTCTGCACTGCCCAATGCTTAAATTAATTTTTTACTATTACTTTACCATTTTGAATACCTCTAAAATTAGCCCCTGTTTTAAGGTGGTATATCAGATATTATTGCATCTCAGTGACTTTATATGTCATAGCAACTATCACCAACTACGAACCATATGGCAAGAAGTACTGTAGTCATATTTTGTGCATATTAATTAGCTAATTTTCTTATTTAATTAGTGATGATACAATGTTTTTGAAAAAAAAATGTAGCACAACTTCTGAAAGTAGTACAAAACTGGTTGAGGTTTCAAATTAATGCTCTTTCAAAGTTATATGTTATCAACCACATTCCAGGTACCAAGAGTCATCTAAATACCAAATTTTATCTAAATTTTAGGGTTGAATCCCTGATATACCACCTTATTAAGTCTATGGGATATCTGAAACCACAAAAGTGAACTATCTAAAAAATGCCTTAAAATTTAGTATTTGCATTTCTGTCATCAAACCAACATTTCATTACAACTTCAACAAAACCTGAGCGTGTCGCCATAGCCGATGATCCAGGCTAAGTTGGGATCCATAGATAAGTGACTAGATAGGTCTAAAAATAATTATTTTCCACAGTGTATGGCCATGATAATACAAATGCAAACCAATAGTTTGTGTTCTTTAATTTCGATTGTTTTGATTTATATTTGCTAAGTTTGATTGTTTATATGTTTGTTGTTTTGAACATACCGTCAGAATGAGGGTGCCACTGTTATAAAAGTGATGTTCAATGTTCAATAAATAAATAGTCTTCTTAAATTGCATGAGGGTTTACCTCCCAGAATGACATATTCACAAGCACAGATTTTAAATATTTTACAAACTGATTTTTTACTTTTTACTTGCTAACTCTACTACCTATTTTCATTTTCTTTGCCAATTATGAAAGTAGAGATACTTTTACAAAAAATCTGTGCTGTGGGTATCATGTAAATATCCACAAACTAAGATATTGGCCGTTTTCCCCAAAACCATGATTTTAATGGTAGAAATCATAATTTTTCCACTATCAATCAATAATTTGATATTATTGGATTATTTGGCACTTACTGTCAACCCAGATGCAAAAACCCCAAAACAGTGGATTTCACTCTTTAGACTGACTACAGGACCCCTCTGAAAGGAGTAAATTTCAAACCGGTCTGACAGAATTTTTTGGGATCAAATTTACTCTTTGATAAGTTTTAACAGATAATACAATTTATCAAGAGAAAATTTGATCCAATAAAAGTTTTGAAAAGTGTGAATTTCCATCTATTTGTGGAGTGGGCCCTGTGTCACTCTAAAGAGTGAAATTCCTGTTTTTGCATTTAGAGACATAATAATATATTTTGCTACTGATTGAGAAGTTGGTCATTGGTGCCGGGCCGCCAACCAATTTTTTCTAGACCTCCTCTAAAGTGCCAGGGATAAAAAAAGAGAAATAATGCTACTCACCATTTCAAGTAGGAGCTTCTCGGCCAGTCTATGATCCACTTTATTCTTGTGTCCGATCAAAGTTGTACAGGAGCAACTTGTATCGGTCAAAGTTCAGCTGTGCAGGTGCTCTGTCAAATACTTGGACAGTATCATAGTTTCCTGATAGAATCTGCTGTGATGTCTGACATCTGGAATACCTTGACTGCAAGTATTTATCACAAAAATTGAAACTGGTTGTTTTTCATAACCAAGAGTAACCATACACATGAACTAACATTCTTTCCAGAGGCCGGCACTAATTTTTCCATCACAGCTAATAAAACACCTTGAACATCAAAAGCAGATTCTGATGCGCTAGTCAAAACTCATCCACCATATCATAGCTTGCCTTCTGATAGTGCCTGTGTCCTGTGACACACTCTGGATACCACGGCGCCTGTAGAATGATTGAAACATTCCATATATGTTCAGACAAGTAAAGGGTGCAAAGAGAGATACATTTTCAACAACAATTGGAACAACCTATTTTTTTAATGGCAAAACATAATGCTAGCTTTAAAATACTATAATACAATCTGAACAATATACCTACCAGGAGATGGGAACAGCTGTATCCATTGTTAACAGTTCGAGCGACCGACCAGGTCAGGTTTGCGGCTTGCAATACTTGGCCGTACGATGCGCTGTGAGCACCTTACTTTTTTATGATACGAGGTATCCTGCGAATCAGTCAATTTTAACTCAATTTTGGGCTTCACTTCATGCCTATACGTGAATTATTGTCTTATACCGGCTCACCGTGACACTTTATGGGTTTGGCCAGGTCATCAATACTTCATTTTCATAAGACTTAAAGTCAAAATTAAAAATAACATTCAATTAGATCCTATTCTGTTAAAAATACAGTTTTGAAAAAACTGGTCCAAATTTTTTAGTTTTTGTGATATTGAAAGAGAAAATACACATTTTAAGTTAACTCAGTGTTTTTGAGATATCCATAATGTCTTATACATTGAAATTGGAGCCAATTCTACCTATAGTCTACAAATGCAGTGTTCAAAATTGGGGTCATTTTAAGTTTTTCCATGGCTTTAGCAAAGGTCATTGAGACAACTTTTTCAAGGCATTTTGACAAATACCACGCACTTGTGAGCATCATTCATTAAATAGCCCCACACTCAAATCTTTGGGGTTTATACATTGAAATGTATTTGAAAAGTATTTCTGACTTCGCCGTCATTCCGAGAACGTTTGAATTAACATCATGTCCCGTACCATACACTGCACCTGCAAACAATCCATTGATTTACTTGCTTCGAAATCTCTTTAGTATTCGTCTCAATACAAGCGCACCACACATCACTATTTCAACCTAATTAGGAATTTACACCGGATTAACATCACTGTCAACAGTACAAAGAATCACCAGATAACTCTCACCATGGTTCAGAGACGGGCTACAATACAACCTCAGACTAAATAGTACTGCAGGACAAGAGATTAGCAATAATGGAGAAAACTCACGAATTCATTTCACACAACATTGTGAGTGGAGCAAACGCTCAAATGATTGGCTGGAATATGAGAAGGCGATCTGGACCCAGCACATGAAGAGGGGATTGAAGATGAAAAAGCCAAAAGGTGAGAGAGGTGCCCAGAACTCCTTCTCAAACAGTTTTAATAAATGGCACAACACTTAAACAAGTGGAAGAACTACATCAACCTTGGGCATATATGAGAATATGACAATGAGAATAAGCAGAACTAAGGGCGTTGGCAGCATTTTGTAAGGCTTAGCTTTATCATGAAAAGCAACCTACCAGTATGTTTGAGAGGAAGCAACAATCCTCGCAAAATTTTGGAGAACAATTAAGCCACCTTCAGGTGTAAATAAATGCCCCCGCTCCCCCCTACAATGTTGTTCAGAGCCACATTTGATCTGATTTAAGGGGTCTCAACATTGTTGATGGGGAGGGGGAAGGGTAAAACATTCTCCCGCTTCCCTGCTTCCCTTGAGTTTGGAGTGATTTTATTCACTCACAGCAAAGTATAACGCTTGATTGCATTAAGATAGCAAACGGGTGTTCCAAGTTCTTTTTTGCAAGGATTGTAGGTAGTTGACTAGTGCATTCTGCCAGCAATGATATGCAAAGCAGAACCTGTACAGAACTTCCCAATGGAGAAAATGTGGTGCTGCCAAATAACCTAAAAGAAACATGCTCAACATTATATACAAAGACAGAAACAAATGGATCAAGACCAAAAAATTCCAGGGCATCTCAGAATTCAGAAAATGAAATGGACAATGAGCAGTCATGAGGCACAGCATGTACGTCACCTATGGAAGGGAATAGGAAAAGACAGTGATGTAGAGATGATATTATAGTAGATTCAAAATAAGTGCAGACCTCATTAAAAGTTTTAGGTCTGTCCATTTCACTGTGAAGTAAATTGGGATAGCGTTTACTGGCCACAGGTACAGGTTTATTGTCGACCTACATGTATAGTAATTAGCTAGTAATAATTGTTGACATACAAAAATACCATTTTCCACATCTAAGATAGAGCTTGGATCTTTCATTTGAAGTATCAGGATGAAAACACCACAGCAATATTTCCTTCATTTAACTTGTAAAATAGCTATAAACGGGCTACCATGACCCCCCCTTGCACCACCCCCCCCGGGGATTTTTTGAGGCAACATTTTTGTGAAGTTTATACCATAAGCAACTGGAAATTCAGTGTCTGCACCAATATCCCCATCCTGGGTTAACTGAGGGCGCTTTTTCAAAATGGCGGCCAAACTACGACCCTCCCCCTTCGGAGAGAAGTACCAACCTTCATAGCACAACACAGAACATCACGGCACTGGATTTGATACCATAGATCCTTATGATCCTCCCTCTTCCATTGATACCAAATGAGTACACATGCTAGCATTACGGTCACAATGACGTCATAAAGTTCGCATAGAGCAAATTGTCAATTTCCATAACACACATAGGGACAATTCAATTTTTTCGCCAAAAAGTAGTAATATCCAATTTTCATGCGGTTTGCTCTACTTGATGGAAAATGAATAGTTTAAAAAAAAATTTCAGTGATATAATAATGTTGTTGAGTCCTAATTACGAAATCTCAATTTTCGCACCCATATTCATACATGTATATTTCATATTTCCCCTTTTCCTCAACATATGAACGTCAAAGTGATCGTCTAATGGGGAATGATTCTGGTACTGTAGTTTGAGACCAATGGAAGAGAAACTTTAAGCAACCCTGTGGTACCAAATTTACAGATCGGATGTTCATAACGAACATCACGAGGGGGGTCGGGAGTTTGTTACAAAAACGGCTCAGGTAGACGAGGTTTAAGTGACACGTGACAAAAGTGTGTCGAGCTTTCCTAAGCCTTGGTAGATCGACAAATTTGCCAGAGCACTTGTACGAGAGATTTGTTGAGAATGCACATCCAGAGAGCCAATTATTAACCCTGATTTGGTACCAGGCATAATGTGCAGAGCCAGAAATTCCGCCACCATATGTCATGGTGGAAAGTAAATGATGGTGCACTAATACAAGTGGCCATCAGAAGAGTTAATGCCACAAGAGATGTCTGCTCTAATAGAGAGAATAATCTGGATCAGTAGAAACAATTAAGAGCATCACTCAAAAGAAGAGGAGAAAGAGATATCTATTTCGATCAAGGGGCTGCTTTAGCTCGTAACCAAGAACATCATTGCTTTAACAGATTCGCCAATTGACATACAATGATTATAAATTGGAAATTCTTCTCATCGTATCCAACACAGTGGTTCTCAATGTGATCTACCAAGTTGGTACAATGTCGAGCTGCTTCACTAATTCTGTAAGTCCTGACCTGTGCATTGTTGCACACCACATTTGGACAGATTAGAGATGCTCCAGTCCTGAGACTGCTTCCAGTTAGACTCACTTCTGCAAGGAACCTTTGATCGGCCGGTTCTGGATCTCAATCAGCTGAGGCACCGCCACTCAGCCCAAGAGGACCCCGCACCCCAGGCGAATATACTCACCCAGGAGGCTCAATACCACTAGATGCCACTTGGATGACAGCAATTCTTCTTTCCACAAGCCAACTCCCCCAACTCCTTAGAAACTAGTTCAAAAGGGACCCGACTTTCCTAAGACTCTCTGAACCGACTAAGGCGGTCAGCCTCTGCTCTGCCAAAACACGGGTGATCCATCACCAGATACTTGCGCTATACTCATGCATGCTACGCTCGCATGTATAAGTTGTCCCGCTTGGAGCTGGCCGTAAACAAGCAACAGAAATGCATCCAACGACGGGTCAAGCTTTTGGGCTGACCCCCCCATACAGGGCAGCATCCTCCACCCATAGCCGCACAGGCAAGCTCCGGTCGATCTCAGGAATGCGGTATCGGGTATGGTGAAAAGCCCCTTGTGGGGGGTTCGGGGCAGCATGGCGGAAGCTTTGGGGGTTATGTCCTTATCTTGAAGCAATTGAATTTTTTTTAACTTATGCTGAACTTGCGGGGTTCCAGGGGGCGGAGCCCAAACTCTTGGTTTTTACATGTTTCAGGGCATACGATAGCTCTCGGTTATCTCACAATCATGAAGCAGATGAACTAATACTGCCCCTAGCGGGGTCCAGAGTTCGGAGCCTGTGGAAGCTCTTTAGTTATCGGCATTTTGAGTGCCTTCGGAGAATTCTCAGTTATCTCATTAGCTTGAAGCAGGTGTACTATACTGCCCCTGGAGTGTGGTCAAGTGACGGGAGCCCCCGGAACCATCTCATTTAGTATGTTTTTGAGTGCCTTCGAGAGCTCTCAGTTTAGATCATTATCTTGAGGCAGATGACGAAGCTGCACGTGGCCAGTGTCCATGGGGCGGAGCCCCATGACCTTTTGGATTTTAGCTGTTTCGCGCATCCCTGGGCGCTTTTTCGTTTACCTCACAATCATGAAGCAGATGACGTGTACTGTGGAAGCCTTGAGTTAAATAGCATGTTTGAGTGCCTTCAGAGATATCTCGGTTCTCTCATTACCTTGAAGCAGTGCTATGCCTGCCTTGACAATAACAAAAAAAACCTCCCTCCCCCTAGTGAACTTTTGCTCCGTGCGCTAAAATGCCAAAAGCTTTGCTACAAGGCTCTAAGTAAATATCCTCTCCCTCGTCATCTTCGGGTCTTTTAGCAAAAAAATCCGCTTGAACGGTGCACTTCACCGTTTAGGGTTATGCCGTCAAATTCCTCACGGGTAAGGGGGGAGGGGTGGTTGCGACCTGAGAATATTTTATGGTGTATTTTGAAATATTGTGAACAGAATGGCTCTAAAACACTTAATGTTTATGTAAAACTAGTCATTTGCCATCATTTAGAGCCTAAAACCGCATGAAAATCTATTTCCTTAATTCCTTACCTTTTTTAGCGAAAATTTGGAAATTTTCGCCTAGTTTCTTGTGGAAAATGCCAATTTCGTTCGCCGACTTGCGGATTTGATGACGTCATTGTGACGCCATACTAGGTATTTTGGTACTTATTTTGGTATCAATGGAAAGAAGAGATCATAGCTAATCCATTGGTATCAAATCATAAGCATCGGGTGCTTTGTAAGGAATTCTGGTACCACCCCCGCCCCTTGGTAAATCCGGGTTACAAAAAAGCTGTGTTGTGCTAGTGTAAGGAAGTTATAGAATATGTTTACATAAAGCGCCCTCTATATTCCCTTGAAAGGCTAACTACTTTCATATTTAAGTGTTTAACTTTACCTCAAACTAATCCACTGTGTAAAAAAAAAAAAAAAAACAACAAAACATGACAAAAGTATATAATTAGTGACACCGGCATTTTTTCCTTTTAACGAGGCATTATGTGTAAATACACGGTGTTTCCTTGTTTTGGGGCCATTTTGAATTGAACGCCCTCTAGAGGCAGGTTAAGCATGCCAAAAGGTGTTCAACTATTCCTTGGTGTGTTTTTGTGCGACCAATTTTGTGGACATTTTTTCATCTAAATTTAAAAATTCAAAAATTAAAGATAAATGTCAAAAAAGGGATTTAGTGAATAGGGCCGCCATTTTGAAAAAGCGCCCTCACTCTTTAACCCCAGGATAGGGAATTTTTGCAGACAACATGATTTGATTTAGCTATTGTATAAGGTTTCCAAAATAATGGTCTCCAAAAATCCATGGGGGTGCAGGGTTTCGGGTTATGGGGCTCATATAAAAAGATAGCACAAAGCAGATTTGAAAAGTCTATCATTCAGACCATTGTAGAAACTGAATGCATCAGTTTCAAATAAGCCGATTCTGTAAGTAACTTTGTACCATGCCACAAATTTTTGTAATGGACAAAAAAGGCCTAGTTCTCCACTGGCCGGGGATTTGAACCTCATCCCTAGGACGGAAATATGTATGGGTCTCACTACTTTGGAATCTACTATAGCATATTGGAAGGAAAACAAATGGTTATAGGAAGAGAGAGGAAGCATAAAATGCTGTTTTGGAGTTAGTAGTAAAAAAATAATTTGTTCATAAATGAGTGACAAGGTTTGGCGACAGATTTATAGAGTGAATGCAGCTGCCTCATTATTAAAAATTTACATGTAGATTCTGTATCATGTCAAAACACCTATGGGTCTGCCTGGACAGGCGACATAGCTTGTTTTGGACGTAAAAAAATCCATTTTGCTTCTAATGAGGACAAGTTTTGGCAGACAGATTTATAGAGTGAATGCAGATGCCTCGGTTATTTTAAAATTTAAATTAGATTCGTATAATGTCAAAACAACCCATTTGGGGGGGTCTGCCTGGAAACTACCTTCAGGATTGCTCCAAAGAATTTTGCTAGTTGCTATCATTGAACTTTTAAGCTTTGCCCAATTAAAATAAGTGATGAATTTTTGGTATTGATTTGGAATTACAATGACATTGAACTTGATGAATCTTAAGTCACCCCTAACCAAAGAGATCACAATAAAGTACAAATTGTTAACCGTAGTGTAACTTGTATTGATATATGTGTGTGTGATATGCTGTGCTAAGTGAGTCATATTAATTTTGAGATTTTTAAGCAAATCTATACCATTTCAAATCCTTTTTATTTCATTGTCTTGAGGGCCCCCAATGTTAAAACAAGGCGGTTCTCGAACCACAAGGGTCCCCTGCTCGTAGCAGTAGTTAAAAGGAGGAAAAGTAACATAACTAGAGGATTGTGATGGAAACCAGAAAGGCTCCTACCACAGCAGTTTCATTACCTTGGATGACCCCAGATGACCTTGAAAAATATGTTATCATTTTGACTACACCTACCAAGTTTCATGATCTTACAACCATTTGTAGTTGTTTGACCATGGATGGCCCACATGACCTTGAAATGACTTTCAAAATTTTTAGCACTGAATGTTGACCACACCCACCAAGTTTCATGAACCATTTGCAATCTTGGATAACCCCAGGTGACCCAGAAATGACCTTGAAAAAATTGGCATCAAATGTTGACTGCACCCACCAGGTTTCATGACCATACAACCATGCATAGTGATTTGACTTTGGATGACCCTGCATGACCTTGAAATGACCTTCACAATTTTTGGCTTTGAATGTTGACCACACCCACCAAGTTTCATCATCCTACCACATGTTTAGGGATTTGACCTTGAATGAGCCCCCCCATGACCTTGAAATGACCTTCAAATTTTTTGGCACCGAATGTCGAGCACACCACCAAGTTTCATCATCCTACCACAATTGACAATGTTTAAAGCAATTTTGGACCACATTTGACCTTTGACCCATGCCACATGACCCATCTCCGAACTCATCCGCCGCCTACTTAAGCGACATATATGGTGCAAAGATGGACACCCATACTTGCTTAGATCAAAAGATATCGCATCGGACACACACACGCACACACGGACGCCTAGCATTTCTATTTTCTATAATCCCCCTTCACCAACAAAAGTTGGCAGGGGACCAATGGCAAACACAGGTCTGATAGGGTTTGATAGGGTTTTTAGCAAAATAAAACTGAAAAAATGACACAGAAAGTAACTGAAACTGAATATTGATTTTGCTTGACAAATGACTCATTTTGCTTGATTGCATCACATATTGCTTTTACTGATGTAATAAATAATAATTAATATTTATATAGCATTCTACAGAGAACACAGTTTAAGTACCTCAATAACATTTTGGACATGCCAACCTCTTGAAGCAATCATTGTTGATCCACAAAACTAATAAATATAACTTCTCTGGAGCAAGCTTCTTCTCTTTAGGTTATATCTGGCCTGTGGTATTCAATGAATACTGTAACAAGGGGGGAGGCTCATCCAAGAATTGAGCTTGTTCAAAATGTATATGCATTGAAAGTGTGGTAATATCGTATAGGGCCCTTGCACAGAGCTAAATTATGTTGAATGGACTTTTTGTTTGTCCTCCAGATCAACCAAGCATGAGAAGAATACAATACATGCACCTGGTTCACCTGAACATTTCAGTTATTTCTGCAGGTGATTCCTTTGTATTCTCTGCATGCTTGGGTTGTTCTGGAGGCAGGTCTGGCCAAGATAACCTATTGACCTGCCGTGCAAGCGCCCTATATGTTGTTTACATTTTAGCTTGCAAACTTTCATATTTACTGAAGAATTTGATTCAAGATAAATTTGCAAAGTCCAGTCCAGTCCAGAACCTTAGAAAAATTTGATGAATTGCAAAAGCATGCCTGTTTAAATTAGTCAAGCATTATGGACTTCAGATAAACATTCTATGAGAAAGATATTCAGAAAGTTCAGAATGACCTTTGACTCCTCATCTGTGTTACCCCTGTTATATTACCCTCAAAATTTTGATTAAAATATTATTTTCTCAATTTTATTTGAGAAAAGATTTCTCACGGGAAAAGTATTTTGTTTACTATAAAAGAGAGA
>JAMKCH010025095.1:0-97611 GCA_023653785.1 Ophioderma brevispina | reverse complement strand
TGCAAAACAACTTTACTCTCATGAGTTTGTTCACCTTCGTTTCCCTTTCAAATGAATGAATATAGGGTGAAACTTAATTGAACACACATTAGAACCGCCAACTTATTTATTCGTGAAAGAGGACAGGTAATTTGTGTTCCACATCATGAAAAATGGCTGAATCTAAATCGGAGTGGTGGTATAACACACGAAATCTTTTCAACTGTATGGATAATAATAATGGCTCTGCAGTTCCAAATGAAAAAGGAATCTGAAGTGTTTGATCCTCTGCATATACCGAGCGGATCAAAAGCCCCAATGAATCATGATGTACATCCGTTGGTCACTGATATTCAGGGCAAATAATGAGATGACATTTAATTCATATTCTATAAAATGTTCACATACTAGACGTGAGAACGCACGTAGAACTGATTTCTATAATTTGAAAAAAAAAATATTTCGGAAGAGTTATGGCAGTTCACTGCACAGAGGTAGAGACACGGACTATACCTTTGTATTACAGTTACCTTCTCCGTTTGATTCCATTCTGGATGCTGTGTTCACAGTATCTCCAAAGAGACAATATCTTGGCATCTTAAGGCCTACAACTCCGGCTACACACGGACCTGGGTAAAAATACGAATTCATGATACTAACGTTGCTGCCAGAATTGCTAAGAGGTTGGCAACGCGCACCGTAATATCTGCATGAAAGGGGCGGAGTCTACGGGTACCTAATGCGCAATTAACCAATAGGGAGGCCGACGTATTCAACAAGCCAATCAGCATTTACTTCCGTGTTGACGCATGTCACGCTCGGCGCACGGTAACTCTGAACAATTCTGGCAGAGAGTATGATACGCTATTCTTAAACAGCTGTGAAAATGTAAGCAATTTCATTGGCTGATGCCCGGGTTCAATTCGACAATTGAACCCAGGTAGCACGCGCTGCGTATTGACGTTATTTGGAGGTTGAAACGCTCGCGCCATACCGCGTTTTGCTACATTCTCGCGCGCCTGCCAACGTTGAGCCTCGTTGCATTTGTTCGTTGCGTTCAACGGGTTGTTTGATTTTTCTCACTGGGTGATGGCAGTCCTTTCTTGTTGTATTTAAGCCACAAGGATCGCGAAATTGGGTTAAAGATGACCTTCAATTATAAAGCTGTTTAAGAATGAGAATAAAGGTATGATTATGGGAACCGGTACTCTCTTTACGACAAATTGAAACCAAGGCGAGACCATTATTTTAAGTGGAAGAACTCGGCCTCCACGCAAAAATAATGGTGTCGCCGGTTTCAATTGTCGTAAAGAGAGTTCCAGTTTAGTATAGTCCCTGAAGATTTTTTCACCAGACATGCAGAATACATCATATAACAACATATCAAAAATCCCCATGAATCCCCTTTGGGAAAAAATTTTATCCAAGATGGCCGCCAAAATAGCTGACATTGCATATAATTAGCTATATCTTGGCTTCTCAAGTAGATGTTTTGATGATTTTAGTCTAAATCTAAATTATCCATGTTTTCCTTGATGCTAAAATTCACAATGCCGCCATTACATACAATTTGCTTTATCTCAACTTCAGAACAAGGAAAGAGGGATAAAGAAACAAACAAATAAATTATATCTAAATAAATATATATAAGCGAATAATAAAAATGACAAGAAATAATTATATAAATTAATAAATATAAATAAGTGAATAAATAAATAGATATAAGTAAATAAAGAAAAATTTTGTAAAAGGGACGGGTACAAAAAACGGAACCTGAATTATGTAATAGGAAGTCCTCTTGAGGTGTTTCACACCCAAATGTTATTTCCCCCAATTGCTGGGAATCATCTTTTATATATTTCTTTCACACTCCAGTTTCCACTTCTGGTACTTGGTTGTAAAAGTAGAAATATATATGGCCTATTTCTATTCCCATTTCTCAAGACGTAATACTTGTGTAGGCCTATAATTAATCATGCGTTTATGTGAAAAGTATACGAAAACTGCATTATACTAAACTTTTTAAAGTATTCTTTCGAATGAGTATTATGTTGAGCGGCGTACTGGTTCTCATTGTGTAGTTTTGGGAAATTGCATTCAGATTAAGATCAAATAACATAACATCCAAGTCATTCTTTCGAGTAGACTAAAGATGAACTAACATTACTACTATTTGGTAATTATACCAATCCCTTTTCGGGATTATTGCCTTTAAACAACCCTCCTATATATGCGACAGTTTGACCGAGCTTCCTTGCAGGATACTGCAAAGGAAAGTATCTGTCAGTGAGAAGATAATTATATGTAATGGCAGCAAATTGGCAGCCATTTTGGTGGCCATTTTGGATTTGTGACTTAAGGAAAACATCAATGATTTAGATTTAAACAAAAACTGAATTCTTTGAACCTCAAAACATTTAAACATGAGATATAGCTAATTATATAAAATGGCGGCCATTTTGGATTTTGGCGTGAAGGAAGTCATCAGTGATTTAGATTTGTACATGATTGGATTCTTTGACCCCAAAAATATATTCAAAACACTAAAATCATCAACATCTACTTTAAAAGCGGAGATATAGCTAATATGGCGGCCATCTTGGATAAAAAAATTTTCCCAAGGGGGATTTATGGGGATTTTGGATATGTTGTTGCATGATGCATTCTGCTTATCTGGTGCAAAAATCAGCTCAATAACAATTTTTTTCCCGGTCAAACCCCAGGACCCACACTAGTTTCCCAAATCATACCTTTATTCTCTAAATTTTGTTTGGCACTTGTCATTAAAGTATTCCTTTGGTTAGCTTTAAAATGCGTTTTTACCCATGCATGAATTTTGTCTTTTGATTAGACAAATTGTGACACAGTTGATCAAACTACAGATTTAGGCAACCTCTTCCACTCTCTCTCTCCTGCTCGGTAATTTAAAGTGAGTTTTAAAGGCAAGATGAATGCGATGTAATGAGCCATAAACCTCCCAATTTACACTTATGCTTATAAATAGAATTTAGACGTAATAACTTTTAAGCAAGTTATATAAAGCACTATAATGAACAAAAAAGTGAGATTGGAGGGCAATACCAGGAAAATGCTTAAAATTATCAATTAACCTATATCTTCTACACAATTTTCGATAAAGTTACATTTGTTCAATATTTTTTAGTCTATGTAGGTATCTTTTATGTCAGATAATTTTTAAACAAAACATTAAAAAGATTTATTTTTGAAAGTTAACCGTTCAATATATGCTTTTTACCATTTAAAAAAAGTAAAGTACACCTTTTCTCAAACTGTTTTGACAGACTTGATGATACATAACATCGCGTCCATAATATTGAAAAAATGCACTTTATCAATATTGTCTTGAAAATATCGTTTTTTCACTTACTGGTATCGGTAACCAATTAATGTTTTGTTAACTGTTTTTGAAATACAGTTACTTTAGATATTGTGTAACCACCGCATTTTGTTCAAATTACCGTATTCACATTAAGATATTTCATTCATAAAATTTTGACTCAATAGAATTATTGAAAGTATCATTTATTATGACAAAACCAGAAAAAAATATACCGAAAATGGCAACAAAATGGCGACACAGTTGGACAACTGATTTGAATTACTTATTCCACTAACTATATCGTGCGAAAATTTTACCAAATTTCATTGCAGGTAAATCTGATTGTTCTTAAAAATCTAGTTTACACAGATCTCTATAGAGAATGGGCATATAGAGGGCGCAATACGAAACAGATTATGACCATTGGGACCTATATGGCAAGATACACCCAATGGATTTCGCATGACCCAACTTCAAAAGTTGTCAAAAGTGTGTCGCCACTGCTTAAAATTGTTCTAAAAATAGCAGAGACATGGGGTCCAACAGCTGAGATAAAAGCTTAAACTGCTTAGGAAGTTTATGGTATGTTGCAATCTATATAGCAACACTAAGATTTTTAAGAATATCTTCGATTTTTTGTCGTATTGTATTTTTTTTTAAAACTGGATAATTCCTGTTACTAGCTTGTTACAGTTTGCTCTCTACTGGAAAACCCACAATATTTTACCTGAGTGAACTCCTGCACGAAGCTGTAACTTCTTGTCTGGTACATGTTTGATTTGAAATGAATCAACAGCGTTGAGTAGCGCCAATGACATGTTGCCAATTTCCCTGGCATGTAATGAACCGTTCGGTATGGGTAACCCTGATGCTACCATATAAGCATCTCCGATGGTTTCAACCTAAAATACATAATATATAATTTTTAGAACTATAGAGCTACATTAGACTGAAAGTTCATCTGTTTTGTAGTGGACTTAATTGAAGATGAGGTTAGCTGTTGGTACTGCATGTCATGGTTTTCAAATGTCTCAATCAGATTGTATCAAGTCATTTGTCTGCTATAGTATATCCCTTCTCCTGCAAGAGAAGGACTGCGTTCAGCACCTGATAGCACTGTTCTGGCAGAGCAAGTACTGTGAAGAATTTAAAGTCAACCGAATGCAGGTCCTTTTATGCTGCCACTCGCATGAGGAAATCAGACACAGTACCAACATTTAAAGGAGTTTTGAACATACCTGTGTCCTCACTAGCTGTAAGTTTGCTTTATTTTTATTTCGTAATATGTAAGCGCTATATCAATACGGTAAAATAATCACGTACAGAAATATGTGCTAATATTACTATAATGTTAATTCGGTCTTGGAATTGATAAGAAGTAACGTTTAAAAGGGGACCATGAAAGACTGTATTAATTTGGAGAATCGTGCAAGTTATTATGTGACGTATTCCGATATTTGAACTTCCTCTTCGTTTTTCGGTCAGTGAAAAAATGCTTTTCGGTTCGTTAAAAAAACTCCAAACATGGTTTCCAACAATGTGCCAGCAGACCTTCTCACCAAACGTCATTAAAGAGACATGAGGAGATTTCCAGAAAAAAGCGCCCCCAATTTTTCTCGAACCTAGGTTTTTTACATATTTGGAATGCTTGCCAATGTATTAGATCACACCTGAAGTGAATAAGCCGAATACGCCGTCTTTATGTAATAAGATGATGATTTAGTAGTTTCTGTCGTGCACGACAGAAAGTCAAAGCATGGTTTTCTATGGGGAACGATTACGCCAGCAGGCAAGTTCAAAACAAGATTGGCGGTTTTCTTTTGCACCTGTTTGTCCAATAAACCTTCCAAACGTTCTCGGTAGGTGTCTATAACCGATCCAGTGAAATTTGAGAGAAATTCGTATCCCAAAAAAATCTCCTGTCACTTTAATGTACGTAAAATGGTATTTGGGTTACGTTTGTTCAACAAATAATCCATTCAAAGACAAAGCGTGGTTAAAATGGCAAAAGCATGGGAAATTAAAGGTGCTTGTTCCGATGTTGGGGTATCGTGTTATCTACTTGGTATGAGAGCCTGACACTTGTATACACAGGCCACACGGTACCGTGTGAAACGAACTTGCGGTTTTGATGCTAACGCCCTAACGCCCTATACACTGCTGTGCTAATATTGATGGTTAACCATTAAAACGGCAGATTTTTGTCAGTATCTTAAGAACGAAATGGATATGAAAACTGAAATTTCAGGAAGACAATGAGAAAAATACGGCCTTTCGTCTGATATCAAAATTGATACTACTTCCAGGTAAATCGGGGGGGGGGGGTCCCAAAGACAATCGAAACAAGCACCTTTAATTAAAAGTTTAAAGCTTCAAATATTAGGCCTACATGTTGGTATATGATGCTATTGCTGAATTTTCCAGAAATAACGGGATAACACCCTTAAAGGTGCAACGAGAGATTTCACATATCATGTGTCCCTAAAAAAAATCGAAAGTACTGATTTTTGCCCCGATGTAAAGCTTTCCATCAAAAATAAACCCATCTGAAATGATTAAGCTGAGAAATGTTTCTTTGGTACAAAAAATTTGAAATTTCTAATTTTGTATAGGAGCAAATACGAAATTCTGCCTATGTTTTATATTGAAATATAAGCAAGTCAGAATCACCGGTTTCCTCTCTTTTAAGGCATTTCTGTAGCCAAATACGATATAAGAAATCTATTGAGTGTCTAGTCTATATGAAATTACTATTATGACACAACATTTGGGTGACTCAAAAATCTCTCGTTGCACCTTTAATCAAAAGCACTCAAAATATTTTTAGCTCAATTGATCTTTAATAACCTGTGACCTTAATCTACAGCATACTTTACTGGCAAATGGGGCTTATATCCAACTTTCATGATTACTTAATTTGTTAAGTCATCGTTTGCTGTTTCCAATGTCATTGATGGCATTTAAAAAATCTGACATCTTGGCCTGGTATAAATGCAATAACACATAATACTAAAATCCAGTTATTACAGAACATGTGTTGCACGCGTACCTACCTTGTATACGTCAAAGTAACCAATGATGCTATCAAAACAAGTATACAAATCGTTCAGCAAGTCCACAACCTGTTCATAGGAATTGACATAGCTATAATTATTTTTTTTTGTTAATGGCCAGAATAACTGTAAATATAATATCCTGAATGATCTCAATATCACATAATTCTTAAACAAGATTAAAATCTATATTGTAACATTATATAAGAAAGGGTCTGACTATACTTTGTTCGGGGAATCGCCACTTCGTCTAATATCATTTCGTCTAATATCCAGATAGTCTAATCCCATTTTGTCTAAAATCACATACTCTAATACCCACATACTCTAATTTCATTTTGTCTATTAACCATTTAGACTAAATACCATTTCGTCTAATCACCACATCAGCTAATACAATTTCGTATAATGCCCAGTTGGTATAATCACCACGTTGTCTACAACCATTTCGTCTAATGCCATTTCGTCTACTACCCATTTGGTCTAATCATCAGATTGTCTAAAACCATTTAGTCTAATGCCATTTCGTCTACTGCCCATTTGGTCTAATCACCAGATTGTCTAAAACCATTTCGTCTAATGTCATTTCATCTAATGACCACTTGGTCTAATCACCAGATTGTCTAAACCCATTTCGACTAATGCCATTTCGTCTAATGCCCATTTTGTCTACTCTTCATTTGGTCTAATGCATGTATAATCAGAGGGCACCATATTACAATATAAATAACAAACAAACGAAATGACACGTTGCACATTATTATTTTTTTTCCGAATTTCAGACCTTTTATACGTTTTATATAATATACTAGCTTTTTTTCTGAAAATTGCCCGCATTCACACATTTCAAACTAATTAAGTGGCGTACCGACCGGGGCCAGGGGGCCAAGTTGCCCCCTCTGGCTTCGAAAAAAAGCGGGACGATATGGGACAAAAAAATCATTTTTACACCCCTCTCTTTAGGGGAATTTTCAACCAATTTCCATTTCCATACATTTCAGCCCAAATTTGGCAAAATTAAGTAAATTCGGCAATTTTTCGCGGCGCTACGCGCGATTTTATCAAATTCAGACGTTATTAGATCAAATCACCGGGACGGTTACGAATTGTGTGGCCCCTCTGGCGGGGACGCCTTGGAAATTTGCCCCCTCTGATCGACTGCTCGTAACGCACTGCAATAATATATGTGATATGATGAATGAAGTTGAACTTTCATAATTTTTATGCTTGTCAAAAATCTGTTTGTTACCACAGAACATTCATTGTGTGCAATGTTTACATCTTAAAATGTATGTTGGTATATGAATGCTATTTGCTGAAATTTCCAGAAATAAATGGGATAACACCCTAATCAAAAGCACGCAAAATACATTATTAATTTTAGCTCATTGATCTTAATAACCTGTTGAACTAATCTACAGCATACTTTAACTGCAAATGGGGCTTATATCCAAACTTTCATGATTACTTAATTTGTAATTCATCGTTGCTGTTTCCAATGGTCATTTGATGGCATTTAAAAAAATCTGACATCTTGGCCTGGTATAAATGCCTAACACATATACTAAATCCAGTTTTCAGACATGTGTTGCCGCCGACCTACCTTGTATAACTCAAAGTAACCAATGATGCTATCAAAACAAGTAAGCAAATCGTTCATCAAGTCCACAACCTGTTCATAGGAATTGACAATGCTATAAATTAATTTTTTTTGTTGACTGGCCCGAAGACCTGTAAATATAATATCCTTAATGTCTCATATCACATAATTCTTAACAGATTAAAAATCTATATGTACCTTCTATAATAAAGGGTCTGACTATACTTTGTTCGGGTAAACGCCACTTCGTCTATATCATTTCGTCCTAATATCAGTAGTCTAATCCTCCCTTTTGTCTAAAATCAATACCTAATACACCACATACTCTAATTTGCATTTTGTCTAATACCATTTAGACTAAATACCATTTCGTCTAATCACCAACATTCAGCTAATACAATGCTTATAATTCCCAGTTGTATAATCACCAACGTGTCTACAACCTTTCGTCGAATGCCAATTTGTCTACTCCCATTTGGTCTAATCATCATAGGTCTAAAACATTTAGTACTAATGCCAGTCGTCTACTGCCCATTTGGTTTAATCATCACCAGCTTGTCTAAACCATTTCGGTCTAATGTCATTTCAATCTAATGACCACTTGGTCTAATCACCATATTGTCTTAAACCATTTCGACGAATGCCATTTCGTCTATGCCCATTTTGTCTACTCTTCATTTTGTCTCATGCATGTATAAACAGAGGCAAACCCATATTTCAATAAATAAACAAACAACGAAATGACACGTTGCCCATATTATTTCCGAATTTCAGACCTTTTATACGTTTATACCTACTTGTTCTGAAACATTGCCCTTTCAACAACATTCAAACATAATTTAAAGTGGCGTACCGACCGGGGGTGCAGGGGCCCAATTTGCCCCCTCTGGCCCGAAGCGGGGACGATATGGCCAAAAATTCATTTTTAACATAACCATTAAAACCCCCTCTCTTTAGGGGAATTTCAACCATTTCCAGTCCCAAATTTGGGCAAAATTTAAGTAAATTCGGCAAATTTTCTCGCGCTAAACGCGCGCATTTTTATCAAATTCAGACTTTTATTAGGCAAATCACCGGGACGGTTACGAATTTTGTTTGTGCCGCCCTCTGGCGGTACACTTGGAAATTTGCCCCCTCTGGATCGACTGCCTCGGTACGCCACTGCATAATATTGTGATATGATGAAATGAAGTTACTTTCATACTTGTATGTCTTGTCAAAATTCTGTTGTTAACACCGCACATCATTTTACAATGATTGTCATCTTAAAATGTATTTTGTGTGTGATGTATTTCTTTTTTCTTTTCGTCTTATTTTCTCTTATCTAAATAAATAGCATATAAACACAGCCTTCGAGATTTGACTGGCATAAGTTGGCCAACTGGGTTAGAACTACGATTGGAAAGACTTTTTCTTGTGAAACAGCTTTTTCCTAAGCTAAAAATGATAAAGGAATACAAAATTATTACAAAATAATTAAATCTGAAAGCCTATACTTTCAGTTGATCATGGCCTGGAAAAAATTGTTTTTGGGTGGGACTAATCTCTGAAAAAATAGGCTTTTTACGGCTACCGTATTACATCTCGTTCGGCTCCCAATTATTCCCGGTACGTTAGTTTCCCATGCCATACAGACTGTGCGCATTATAGGCCCAGAAAAAAAAAACAACAACAACACAAAACAAGTTTGTCTCAGAAGACCTCTCGCCATTGCTTTTACCATTGTGTTTGTTTGGCGCCTTATTATTATTATTATTATCATTATTTTAGATTTTTACTCAATTGGAAAATCTTTAAAAAGGAAAACACTCAAAAAAGGGAGGAAAGTTTCAGCGGCCCGAAAAAAATTAAATGGGGCAAAATGCAAATAAAAACATTTCTTTGTTCGCATTTCGCGTTGCCTATATTTTTAACCCCTGCATAACCCTCGCCTACCGAGCCGATTTTTTTGTAACACAACGCCCAGAAGGGGGGGGGGGGGTGGTTCCCCCAATGGATTTCGTTACTGAACTTCTTTCCATTGGGTACCATTTATGACGTCAGCATGACGTCATATGCTGAGGAAAGTCCGAAAATACTGGAATATAGGGTGAAAATAATTGATATTTCGCATTTTAAAGCGACTCAACCACTTATTATAGCTAAAATGCTGTCATTAATATTAAAACTAGTCAGTTCCCATCAAGTAGAGTCAAACATTTTTTGGCGAAATAGTTGAATTTTCACTGTGTGTGTGTCTATGGGAAATGGCAGTTTTGCTGACATGCGAACTTTATGACGTCATTGTGGACGGAATGCTAGGCAGGGTTGGTACTTATTTTGGTATAATGGAAATAGGATGATCATAGCTATCTATTTGGTACCAAATCAATGTCGGTAGTTCCTGTGTTGTGTGTTAGGCAATGTTTGTACTTCCTTCCGAAGGGGGGTGGTTGCCCCCCCATCCATCACTTTGGGATCACCCTGTATCTACCATACCCGGGGATGTTTGTTTTTTTGATCAAACGGGAGCATAACATGTTCATTTGACAAGTAACCTTAAATAATTTGGGGCACCAAAAAGGGGGTTTAGGCAAGCCGGGGAAAAAACCTGAAGCGGGTGGTAACCACGCCCCCCCCACCCTTCGGTAGACGAGGTTAAAGTCTAGAGAGTTAATTTCAAATGTTAGCCCACTATTGTGTGAACTTAGAGTATGGGTATCTCGTTTTTTTTATATATAAATTTTAGTTTGCAGTCAATGTCCAAAACATCAATGTATTAATTGACAAATTGTAGCACTTAGAGATTTATTGACAAATTGTAGCACTGAGAGCTCGGGGGGGGGGGGGGGGGAGAAATGGATATGTTGTTAGGCGGACTGTCACAACCAGGGCATGGTGCAGATGACTACAAATAGGGGCTTTGGTGAGAGACCGCCAAAAAGCCCCAGAATATGGGTTTTTCGCGGGTGAACAAATTTGCACATAAACTAATTGCGACCGTCTAAATTTTGGATCTCTGATTTCGCAAGGTTCTAAACATTATATTTACAAAAGCAATATACCGAAGTGGGTTCTTTTAACAAATTCCGGGGGAGACTTGTTAGTCAATGGTGGATATGATGCGTGAACAAGAGAACGCATAAGGGTCCCGTTTTTTCCACAGGCGATGTACGCATTTACATCGATTAGGTGTCAAAAACAGCAAAATACGGAAAAAAGTATGTCTTTTCTTAACCCTAAATTGTGATGCACGACTTAGGTTATGTCATATTCAAATTAAGCATAGAGATCAAAACATCAAAATAATTGTTAAAGCAGCAATCAAACATAAAGGCTGTATCTTTTTTAATATTATGACGAGACGCAATGGCATTGCTACTTTAATTGTTTAGGTAGCAAAGACTTACAACAATAATTGTTTTCATGGTATTGTTCTTTAGTCGTGGAAATACTCCGTTTAGGGTGCATTTGTAAGTCCCGTGTTCACGCATCAATCCCCTTTGAAAAGTGGCCCCCCCCCCTCCCCGGGAAGCAAATTTACATTGGAACCTAACAAATTATATAACCGGTGTCAAAAAAGATATATTCCCCTAGAGAAATATTTGGGATTGTGGTTCCTAGTGATAGTCGTCCTTCGGACCACTGGCCCTAGGATAGTAGTCCCCTGTTTTTTTATTTTGATTTTTAAAGATTAGGCCTATCGCATAATACAAATCTCTCACTTTTTCATTGTGGTACCATTTCCTCTCCATAGTATTACACCCTTAACACATTCCAAACATGGCATTTTCCATATTTTACCCTTCTTTTCCAAAACACATACGCAATGAACTTCGTCTATTTTCTAGAAAATACCATTTTGCCGATTCGTGGACTTTTTGACGTTAATTTTGTGACGGCATACTAGGTATGTTTGGTACTTATTTTTGTCTCAATGGAAAGGAAAAGACCATACATCCCTGGTATCAAACTCAGAATCATCGAAATCCCAAAGGGAGGGGGTAACCACACGCCCTGTCACCCACCCCCTATTGTAAACCATGTTCAAAAAAAAAAAAAAAAGCCTTGGTGACAAGATTAACCCTAACCCCCACTCTATCCGTATACCTGTGTATCGTTTCCTTTTCTTTCCTTCTTTTTTTTGCAAAAAAAAATTTGTGTATTATATATATTTGATTGGTCTTGTGTTTTTTGGTGTGTGCTGTGGGTTTGTGGTTTTGACGCTGTCTTCCCAAGACCTTCTTCCCGAGAGCACACCACTGAATGTAACCGAAATCGTAACGGAAAAGGATATCTAATCAAATTTTAAATCACTGAAGCTCACAAAATCACACACGCTCATGTCAATCTTGACGAGAAAACCACTCAAATCGCAAACACGCAACGTATAATTAATGTTGACTTAAAATCACGAATCTTACAAAATCACACTTATGTCCAATCATTATAAGCCACAAAATCAAAACAACAAAATCCAGAAATGCACCAGCGCACACTTTGTGAGATTTTGGGAGATTTGTTGAGTTCGGGATTAAGGTTCGTCAACGAACCAAGAACGAGTTTATTTAACTGCTGGATAGCACCTTTTAATGGTCCTGTTAGCACCCTTTTTGGGGTTCTTAGATTCTTATGAGCCATTTTTTTGAGGATTTCATTCTTGAGGGTTCCATATAGGGCCCGCCAGGGGGAAATTCTAAGTCCATGTTTTTCTTTAAGAGTGTAGCAACAGCATACAATTCAAAAATTTGAACCGATCAAATTAAAAATCTTCTGGTGGCATTTTTTTTTATTTAAGTTTTTTTTTTTATACTGCGAGGCCAGTTAACAGTTTATTTTACTAATTATTAAGGTTTAGAAGAATTCACTTCCTACTTACTTCCTTTGTAGCCGAAACGTGCCAATTTTTGAGTTGTTTTTTATTTATTGTGTATTTTTTTTCATTTATTTCGTTCTTTCTTTATTTATTTGGGTAATCTAATCATACTTGTCACTGACTAGTAATAGTGATGAAATATTGTAAGAATTCTTAACATTCTGTTCCTCGGACTTGGAACACAAATTCCTAAAACCAGTAGTTACCTACAACATGGACAAGATTCCTACGGACTAATAGACCGTCCTCGTCGGACTTGGACATAATTCCTATAAGGATCGATATTCTACCTTGAACCTTGACAATAGTTCCTCAAGACGTATATTTCATCTATGAATTGGATACTATTCCTAAGTACTTGCAGCCATGTTGGACATGGAACACTATTCCTAATGAACGCTATTCCACCTCTGTCTCTGTCAGGGCATCAATTTCTATTTTATAAGGACCACCCATCTTCGACCCATCTTCGGACTAAGAAACTAAATCCGTTGGAGATGGACACGGCTTTTGACATGTGGCTCATGGCCGGGTTTGTTTTGTACTCGCATAAAAAAAGAAGCCTGGCGTAGGTGCCTGGTCCAGGTCTCCATATATGATACCATCTACATACGCTTAAAAAAACTTCAGTTTGGCTGAGTTGGAGATACCAATTGCCATAAGTGGTGGGTAGTTTATTGCTTCATTCAACTTGTAGTGGCGTGACAGAAGTTCCTGCTTTTGGACCATGGATCCTATGGTACCTTATAAGTCCCTCCCTGACCTCTTTGAGTGGGTAACGTCTGTAATGCAGAAGATTATGATTATCTTCCTCATTGCGGTCATATATTCCATTCTCATTCTTTTTGCTTGTTAGACTAAATGGTTATTATATCAACTGATCAATTAGACAATTGTTTAGACAAAATGGTTTATACTAAATGGTTATTAGACAACTGACTCATTAGACGAAATGGGTTTAGACAAAATGGGTTTAACTATGGTATTAGACCAACTGATCATTAAGACGAAATGGTTTTAGACAAAATGGGTTTAGACTAAATGGTTATTAATAAAAAACCAAGTTAGGGAGTGGTTCTTAGCCTAAATGGGTGTGACCAAATGATATAGACGAAGTAGAAATTAGACCTATTGGATTGAGCCGAATGTTTTAGACCAAGTGGCAATTAGACCTTCTGGTTATTAGATCAAGTGACAATAGACTAAGTGGTTATTGTAGCCTAAGTGGCACTTAGACCATCTTATTTTAACGAAACGGTTTTAGAACGCAAGTGGTTATGAGACAAAAATGGAATTAGCACGAAGTGATGATAGACCCTTTGTTCGATCTCAAGTTTTGGGTGGTGACGTCACTGCGTGTGTTCATTTTATGCACCCGAGAAACGCAAACGCGCCTACCTTGTGAATGCACCACTACGCACGCGAAACAAGGCGGCACAAACGCTAGAGCGAAATGGTTCTGAAGTCGCGTCTGACGTCACCCCCAAACTCGAGACCGAACAAAGTAATAGAACTATAATTCAGTTAAATTGAGATATCAAAAAATTTTGCGAATAGAGGGGTTGAACTGGCGACCTCTGGATAACAAGTCCAGTGCTCTACCATTTAAGCTATCTTAAATGTAAAATAATAAAATTAACAATTTTTAAAATTCTTGTCAAAAGCATATAACCTTACGGTACCGTGTGAGTGAAGATCACACCATCAGTGGCGAACCAGCATTTTTTTCAGGGGGGGGGGGGGGCCAGTGGGGGCACATATTTTTCAGGGGGGCAAGCATATATTAAGTTTGTTAGTAAGTAATTCTGTCCTATTAAATTCACTAATTTTTCACATGGGGCCAAGGGGGACAGATTCCCCACAGGGGGCATCTTCCCCCTGCCCCCCTGGTCGGTACGCCACTGGCATCCATTTTTACGAAATACTACTGGAATACGACAGGGAAGAGACAGAAAGAAGCCTTTATGTGGGTCATCTTCATCGGCAGACTTCTGCAGACGCTAGCCTTCGAACATTCTTTTTACCCACGCGTATATTCAAGTGCATCTGGCGCACAAAACATGTTCGACGACACGTCGCCTACATCTGCCGATGAAGTATGAAAACGCGGTTTGCTCACGGACGCGGTTTCCTCCGGTGGAACTGTTTTTGGTCATTATACGAACAGGGAACAAACAAGGTTTCAGCCGTCTGTACTGCCGTTCAGCCACGGGTGAGTTGGAAGTTTGCCCTTATACATATTTTTAACATGTACAGTACAAGTGGGAAACTGACTAGGCCATTGACTAGAATCCAGCAAGCTGTTGTTAATCCTAGCTAATGGTTGACATCGATTTCCCACTCACCCTATTTTCCATTTAGTCTTCACTAATAGATTTAAAACAATTTGGCTGCATTAACACTCAAGCGTAAAAGATCTTGTTCACTCTCGTCGGTGTTAAGGGGGCTTATGTGAATCCCCCTGAAAACCCCTTTGCCGTTGGAATGTTTTACCAAAAAGAACCGGGGCGGCCACATCCCAGGAAAAATGAAAATCGGTTGTACTTATTCAAAATGGGGGTCCGAAAACCGATTTTTATGTTGTGCAACAAATTCTTCCCCAAAAACACTTTCCCGAAGGACTTTTTCCATAAAATTTGGCTCATAATAATAATAATATTTCATTGAATAAAAATTTTAAAAAGTTACTCCAGTACGAGTTGAGGGGAAAAACAAGTTTGAATAGCGCCACCAAAATGCTTATTTATGAAACGCCATAAAAACGCCATTGCCTATTTTGATGGGTTTTTTCCACCAAAATATGCGCACCCCATACTTAGGCAATTACATACAATTTTGGGCAAAATAATTTAGCGTTAAAACATGGCGCGCGAAAAACAAAATCTTGGATCCATATGGACCCCATTATACACTTTTGTGTTAAGAGCTTTCATATACCTGCATAGGCGTGCTAGCAGCAGACAAGGATGTGAATCCTACAATATCGCTGAAGAATATTGTCACACTTTCAAAGGATTCGGGATCTGCAGCATTCCCACGTTTCAACTGATCTGCTACTGGTCTGGAATGAAGAAATCTTAGAGGGATGGTCTATTGTTTCTCTTAATATTAAGCAACACCCGTACCCTTAAAAGTGATCCTCATTGCTGGGACGGCATATATTAAGCTATATACCAATGGAAAGCTTATTTTATCGCGATTTTATATGTAACGGTGTCATATTTATGCTACTCACGATTTGGTTACAAGCGCCAAAATGAAAATCGTCTTTCAAGCAACACCACTTCAGCGAAAGTCAATATTATTGACTTGGGCGCTGTGAGGTGGTGACGTTACCGATTGTGTAATCGTCTATGCAAGTAAACAAAATCCCATTTTAGTATCGCTCGCTTCTGCGCTTTCGAAGACTTACCATGTTTTCTGTAAAATGTGCTCAACTAAATCAGAATTATGAGCAATACAGATGATAGAGATAACTATCTGTTGAAGTATCTGGTAGATTTGATGGCTCTACCCACAGAGAAGGCGGTTCAGTCGGCATTTCATAAATACTGAATTCCTTGCTTCACAGTATTGCTGCAATTATGGTTAACAAATTGTCGCTGGTTAAAGTAATTACCGCCATGTTACGCTCGATGAGCCAAGACTTTACCGGAAACCCAATAGCAAAGCCAACAGTGATTTATTAAAAAAGGTTCAATAACCATAATTGTGTGACTGTTTCCCGGTCTGAGAAAAGTAGATTAAGATATTTTACGTTACTCCCCCTGATAGCGCCTATACCTCATGCAATTCCATCGGTTAGCAAAAGAGGGTGTAACGTAAATCAATGGAAGAGCCGTGTCTTTATACGCACGCGGTAGTTTTTGACCACCACCCATGCTCCAGGGGCAGGTCTCCCTCACTAACCTCAAAGGGCAGCTATTTATTTTTCATGCTCCAGGAGCATGAGTGTTGGTCAAAATCTCACACTTTCGTGTAAACCAAGCGGGCCTCTGAGCTCTGCTCGCTACTCACGATTCATCGTAAGCGATGAGAATTCAAGCGATTTTTTCACATTTCTTGCACACTTATGAAGCCGGGAATTATAATTACCAATCTACAGAGATAAAGGAACCTAGTCAACCAACATTTATCGCTATATTGGCGAAATTCAAAACAGGAGAATAGGGGCGATTTGGGGTTCCTTTACATCGGAAGATGCATTGCGCAACAAAACTTGTGCAATCGCCTACGTCACACGAATTTGCCAAGGTCAGAGAAGGAAAGCTTAAGCGTATTTTTGGGCGTAAAATCGCAACGAAATATAGGGTTAATTTTTGGCTTATAGCGGCTATATTATACGATTATTTTTTTTTTGGAAAAGATATTTTTGGCATCCTGAAGTCATAAGCTTTCCATTGGTATATAGCTTAATATATGCCGTCCGAGCAACAGGGTTGGCTTTATGCCGGCAAAAACTGGTTTTTGCCAGAAACGGTTTAAACCAGGTTTAAACCGGCATAAACTGGTTTAAACCGGCAAAAACTAGGAAATATCTAAGGTCGTCCTGCAAGGCATTTTAGGGAGTCAGACTAAATTAAAAATCCCTCTGTATAAATTCAACATGTCTTGTATTATTATATTTGTCCAATACAAGAATACAAAAAAAGAGAAAACATTGTAAAAATGAAAAGAAAAATTAAATGAAAATATACACTGACAATTTTTCAAAACATGCAAAGTTCTACAGCACTCAAAATCCTAGCTATGGATTTACAATTACATACTTCAATCTAAATGTGAGTACTTACTCTTGCTTCCCCTTTATCTCATCAGATTTTATTTTTCAAATTTAGCCTAAAATTTCACATTTTGTTTTTGATTCATTTAAACATTTTTGAAATTTATGCCTACAGATCAAATGTTAAGGTACATGTTGAATTTTAAGTCCATTTTCCAGTTTTTCACTAAGGTTGTTCAAGAGTGAAGTATGATAGCTAGTCAAACTGTATATATACCACATGTAATAAAAAAAAAACAGAAGTACTGTTTACTGTACTTTCAACCACTTTTGTTCTGTAATTGTTATTCTGACTTCTACTGAGTTAATAAAAAACCAACAAATACAATTTTGGAAAATTTAAAAAGCATTTTAGGAACAAAATTGAGGTTTTTGCCAGTTTCTGCCAAAATAGGTGGCATAAACCTTGCGGTTTAAACCGGTTTTAACCGGTTTAAACCAGGCGGTTTAAACCGCTTGGTTTTAATACCGGCAACACTGGCCGAGCAATGAGGATCACCTTTAATATCCCAGGAACTTACGGAATTTAACAAACTGTTAACACCGATCAACTTTCTGCTGGAATTTCAAGGATATTTTAAGAATTTGTAGAATTTATTTAAATCACTGTTGCTACAAAATGCCACCTGACACTTCTACTTTTCTTTTTTGATTGTTTCTTAAAAATTATTTGCACTAACGTGTATTCTTAACACAGTTTAATATGTCCTCTTTGTCCAATTTCACAACATCTACCATTTGGGGCGATTTGGGGTTCCTTTACATCGGAAGATGCATTGCGCAACAAAACTTGTGCAATCGCCTACGCCACACGAATTTGCCAAGGTCAGAGAAGGAAAGCTTAAGCGTATTTTTGGGCGTAAAATCGCAACGAAATATAGGGTTAATTTTTGGCTTATAGCGGCTATATTATACGATTATTTTTTTTTTGGAAAAGATATTTTTGGCATCCTGAAGTCATAAGCTTTCCATTGGTATATAGCTTAATATATGCCGTCCGAGCAACAGGGTTGGCTTTATGCCGGCAAAAACTGGTTTTTGCCAGAAACGGTTTAAACCAGGTTTAAACCGGCATAAACTGGTTTAAACCGGCAAAAACTAGGAAATATCTAAGGTCGTCCTGCAAGGCATTTTAGGGTATGTCATACTAAATTAAATCCCTCTGTATAAATTCAACATGTCTTGTATTATTATATTTGTCCAATACAAGAATACAAAAAAAGAGAAAACATTGTAAAAATGAAAAGAAAAATTAAATGAAAATATACACTGACAATTTTTCAAAACATGCAAAGTTCTACAGCACTCAAAATCCTAGCTATGGATTTACAATTACATACTTCAATCTAAATGTGAGTACTTACTCTTGCTTCCCCTTTATCTCATCAGATTTTATTTTTCAAATTTAGCCTAAAATTTCACATTTTGTTTTTGATTCATTTAAACATTTTTGAAATTTATGCCTACAGATCAAATGTTAAGGTACATGTTGAATTTTAAGTCCATTTTCCAGTTTTTCACTAAGGTTGTTCAAGAGTGAAGTATGATAGCTAGTCAAACTGTATATATACCACATGTAATAAAAAAAAAACAGAAGTACTGTTTACTGTACTTTCAACCACTTTTGTTCTGTAATTGTTATTCTGACTTCTACTGAGTTAATAAAAAACCAACAAATACAATTTTGGAAAATTTAAAAAGCATTTTAGGAACAAAATTGAGGTTTTTGCCAGTTTCTGCCAAAATAGGTGGCATAAACCTTGCGGTTTAAACCGGTTTTAACCGGTTTAAACCAGGCGGTTTAAACCGCTTGGTTTTTACCGGCCAACCCTGCCGAGCAATGAGGATCACCTTTAATATCCCAGGAACTTACGGAATTTAACAAACTGTTAACACCGATCAACTTTCTGCTGGAATTTCAAGGATATTTTAAGAATTTGTAGAATTTATTTAAATCACTGTTGCTACAAAATGCCACCTGACACTTCTACTTTTCTTTTTTGATTGTTTCTTAAAAATTATTTGCACTAACGTGTATTCTTAACACAGTTTAATATGTCCTCTTTGTCCAATTTCACAACATCTACCATTTGGGGCGATTTGGGGTTCCTTTACATCGGAAGATGCATTGCGCAACAAAACTTGTGCAATCGCCTACGTCACACGAATTTGCCAAGGTCAGAGAAGGAAAGCTTAAGCGTATTTTGGGGCGTAAAATCGCAACGAAATATAGGGTTAATTTCTAACCAAGACCCCAAAATCTAAATTCCATGAGCTCTAGGCATGAGATTTTATGCAAAACTGAAATAAAATGACAAATTTCAGGACTGGTTATAAATTTATAAGAGTTTATAATAAATGTTATGCTAATTAAAGTAGCAAAAACATAAAAGCAGCAAAGATATTTAACTCACTTAGGTAAGACTTCGTATAAAAGTGTTTCTGATCTCTTTTTCTCTTCCAGAAATGCTGCAGTTCTGTCCTCGACTAGTGATTCTAGATTATTTGCATATTGTTCCATCCTCGATAAAAGGTTGTCTAGAATATTTTCATTGTTTGAACCCCTGTAAAACGAAGGACATGTTTCAATATATTGCCATGTTTAGTTTGTCACAATTATTTTCATCGCAATACGATGATAATGGTAACGTAAATAACTCTTGACTTGCTTCATTCTGTCGCACGCGCCAGGCATGGATGCTATTTATGCTATTTAAAGGTGCATTTCGTGATTCTAGCACCTTCATTTTGTTAATGGCAGTGGCGGCGACATACTTCTTTTTCGCGGGGGGGGGGGGGGCAAAAGTGAAATTTCGGGGACAAACCTCCCAAAATTTTGAGATTTTTAATTTTGGCCCAAATTGCTGATATTGCCCAAATTTGGTGATTTTTGGCCCCAAATCGCTGATTTGTAGCCAAAAAATCCGTCATTTTTCTTCTGGCCGGGGAAGAGGGCAAGAAAACAATGGGGGAATTGCCCCCTCGCTGGTGCCGCCACTGGTTAATGGTTTTTCAGATTTCTGGGAGAGATGTTTATTTTTAAAATGTCAGTTGAATCTAATTGTGCGTTTTGATCTTATCGTTTACCGTGTCTCATAGACCATTGAATAGAAATGTCTAACATTTTACCGACAGAAAATACAAAATTACGACTCTCGTCCGGAGTCGATCGAATATTTGATGGGCACTCAAAACAAATTAAAATAAGGCAAATGTTTCTGATGATAGCTTGAGCGTATTTGAACTAAGTCGGGACGACGAGGCTATGGATCACGAAATGCCTAAGAGAGAGAGAGAGAGAGGGGGGGGAGAGAGACATATGTTTGAGACGCTTCTTGAATATAATATCCTTTATTTTCTCTTACTTGCGTAGTCTCCGTAAACCTGCCAATAATGCCTTTGCACTGGGTCGGTCGTCGGGTTTTTCTGACCAACATTCCTGTATCAGCATATTTAGCTCCCTTTCATCTGATTCTATACGAGGACGAAATGGTACGTCACCACCACACTTTAATTTTTTCAAGATTGCTGCAAACACATTTCAAGGATAACAATTATTATTTCTCTTGAACACCCCATCATTTAATTGGGCATGGTAGATTGAGTCAGGCAAATATGTCTCTATTCTCCTCATTCGGTTATTTCTTTTTCAGTTCGCCTGATGAAAATAACTTTTTAAAAAAAATCCAAGAAGCTGGATTGAGACAATATTTTTTTAAACCAATAAATGCATTACCTTTTCCGACTTAAGTCCACATATTACAATTAATATTTGTACAACAAACTGTGCCCCTTGAAATCAATGGTTACGTCTGTAATGTATCTGGTTAAGATATTTAAACCTACACTGAGCAACCAAAAATAGTAATTATAATAACTACACCTTTGTAAGGCGCATATTGCCATACATAGCCTCAAAGCGCTTGCCTATAACGCTGACATCTTGAAATCGTTATAATCATTTCGCTTCACTTATGTGGGAAGTGGGCAGTGGCCAAGCGTTCATTCCTATCAGCACATAGATTGTAATATACCCATAACAGCTCCCCACATTGAGCTACAGCAACTCGGACCGACGAGGCAATTGAGATTAAATATCGTGCTCAGGTACACAAACACATAGGAAATTGGAATCACGATATATATTGGTCTTATCATAAAACCTGCAATTTATCCATTTAACACGTCTCTTTCAAACCATAAAGCATTACCATCAATGCTCAACAGAACATTAGTAAGACGTATAAGTTGCAAAAATAGAATAAAACCGGCTGCAAAACCTACTCTGTATCATATATGTTATTCCGTTAACGGAATAGAGCGCATATAGAGTAGGTGCGAATTAAGGGTATAGCATATATTATGCCCAAGGAAAATATTTATGTAACATCCAGGCGCGTAGCTAGCCCGGTGGTTCCGAGGAGGAAAGTTCCCGGTATAGGAGCAACAAATGTCCCGATCACAGGCACAAATATTTCGGTCCCATGGCAAAAGAGTTCGAAAAAAGGGCTGATTCCCTGATTTCACATGAATAGCTGTCTTTTTACTTCCTGATTTCCCCTCAAAGCAACTTTTCATGGGGGAACTCTGCCGACTTCTGCCCCATCTGGCCACGCCACTGGTACCAAAAGCTGTGGCAACCTTAGTCGATACATTTTGATACAATATTTTAATATATAAATGAGTATACTCCATCAAACTGTTATGAATTCAACAATAATGCATTTGACCTACCCTCGGTACCAATATCAAGTCTCTCGTTTTCAAAGGGCGCATTCCTTGACGCGATTTCAAGCAGCACCATTCCAGCACTGTAAATATCGCTTTCTTTAGTTGGATTTAGAAAGAAAGAATTCCGCAGGATTTCCGGTGCTCGCCACAATAACTCTGAAAGAACATCATAATTGAGTATAAGTATAAATTTAAATGAATAGAAATAAGTGGTCTTTTTATCCTTTAGATTGCCGTCGAACGTTTTGTAAATTTATGAAACATTGACAACAATACCAAAACCAAATAAATGAATAAAAAATCAAACATGATTCATTTGTTTACAGAAAGCATAAAACTTTGCCAAAACAGTGTGTGGCTGATCAAAAGAATTTCCCAATATCTACCCATCCATTTACCAACTACTGTAAAGTTAGAGGTAAGGCTGGCGATACGATTTCCAAGACAAATTTTACTGTGCACAACAAAGAAGAAACCACGTGGCAAAAATAAAACCATTCTCTTAGGTTTCAAATTCTGCATACATGTTTATATGTAGATTTGAGACTGATAACTTGCTTAAAGAGTATTTCATCTAACAAGTATTTAAAAAAAACTTTGTCGGGTCGCCAGGCATAATTTTACAAGAAATAAGAACAACATTAAAAAGCATTTAAATGAGCAGATGGTTTTCTAGTTTTAAGTTGCACTTTTATTACAGAAACATGTATAAAAAGAAATCTCATAACTGATTTAAAGTAGATGTTTGATACATGAGCATAAGATTGCATTAGAATCAATCAACTTGTTTACAACTTGATCTCCCGTTGACCTTTGACCTTGGTGTGTGACATTTGACCTCACATAGTTGTAAGCTATAATTTAACGCAGGTTACATTACACCTTCCTGTCATTTCAAATAAAGAAAATAGAAAAAACGCCCAATTGGGCGCAAAATGTGTTAAAACTGAATCCCCAAGTTATAAGCTTTAATTTAACATAGGTTACACCTTCCTGTCATTTCAAATAAAGAAAATAGAAAAACGCCCAATTGGGCGCAAAATGTGTTAAAACTGAATCCCCAAGTTATAAGCTTTAATTTAACATAGGTTACACCTTCCTGTCATTTCAAATAAAGAAAATAGAAAAACGCCCAATTGGGCGCAAAATGTGTTAAAACTGAATCCCCAAGTTATAAGCTTTAATTTAACATAGGTTACACCTTCCTGTCATTTCAAATAAAGAAAATAGAAAAACGCCCAATTGGGCGCAAAATGTGTTAAAACTGAATCCCCAAGTTATAAGCTTTAATTTAACATAGGTTACACCTTCCTATCATTTCAAATAAAGAAAATAGAAAAACGCCCAATGGGCGCAAAATGTGTTAAAACTGAATCCCCAGTTATAAGCTTTAATTTAACATAGGTTACACCTTCCTGTCATTTCAAATAAAGAAAATAGAAAAACGCCCAATTGGGCGCAAAATGTGTTAAAACTGAATCCCCAAGTTATAAGCTCTAATTTAACATAGGTTACACCTTCCTGTCATTTCAAATAAAGAAAATAGAAAAACGCCCATTGGGCGCAAAATGTGTTAAAACTGAATCCCCAAGTTATAAGCTTTATTTTTTATGTGTTAAACCTGAATTCCCAAGTTATAATTTAACATAGGTTACACCTTCCTGTCATTTCAAATAAAGAAAATAGAAAAACGCCCAATTGGGCGCAAAATGTGTTAAAACTGAATCCCCAAGTTATAAGCTTTAATTTAACATAGGTTACACCTTCCTGTCTTTTCAAATAAAGATGTTACCTAAAACTTCGTCTTAAATTTAATATCAACACAATACATGGTAAAGCGTCAATTCACTTACGTAGGTATAAACTCACGGGACTGATCATGTTTTACTTAAAACTCTCCTATTTGTTACTCACCCTTTATCTATCCCTGCGACGTTTTAACCAAACTCCATCAAAAAGCCAGTCTTGGCAGAGACTTAAAATCAAAGAAATGCTTTTTTTAAGGCCATTTAAAACATGCAATGATGTTATTCTTTGTCTGAAATTGCATGGCATTACACACCCAACACTAAAACTCCAAAATAATATGTAGTACGTAGATATTTTCAAAAAGAAACATTGAAGAAATACCTTCAGCTATGAAATAGACCCCTTCGCAATTTTGAGAGCAGTGGTTTCTATAGTCGGTCGCTAAGGCGACCCGACAAAAAACGGTGTATAGTTACTATCTTTATTTTGTGTTTTGTCCTCTTCTTTCTTCAAGCGCCTTGTACATTCATAAGTCCAAAGTCCGTGAGCTTCAATACGAATCGACTGTCAATAGTACAGTTAGATGAACTTAAACGACCATGAAGACCCAACACACTGCCGTGCAAATAGTAAAGACCCTGGAAATATAAACAATTATATAGTTCATAAATAAATTTAAGATTGTTGTTGGTTAAAAGTCTATCAGGATTCAAAATATTTCCACTCTTTGGTGAGAAGTGAACTGGGTACTATTTCAGTCCGCAATTACTACCTCGTAAATAATACGGTGCTATCTTAGGCTTGTGCATTATGCGCCTGTGCGTAACACGGTGCCAAGACATACGCTTTGGGACTCGCTGTCGTCCAGGGGTAAAATCGGCCTTGATTGTGTATTTACGGACCAACATTCCAAATAGAATTAGAAACATATGCGGTTTCTTCTCAACAAATGTAAAATACATTTTATAACAGTTTTCGTTCTGTTGCAATCCGCTAGGAATGTGATGAAGACTCAGAACATAAGACGCAATATTAGAGAAATATATGGTTTCGTTTCCAACTCAGCTGCTGTGGCCTGGTGGTTGGCAATGAGGAAGTAGTCTTGGTACGTAGAGCATCGCCGGTTCGGGTCCGGCCAAGAGTACTTTACTTTGAAGGGGTGGGGTGCTTGCTTGAGTGCGCCTCTCTGGAGAGAGATAAAAACTAATTCATCCTGTTCACCCCAAGCCTGCCGATCGAGATCCCCAACTACACCCGTCTTCTTTCGTATGCGCTATTTTAACGGTAAACGTCATGGCTTGATAGGGAACCAGCGACCAAATTTGGGCAGCGCTGTAAGAGGATGTAGTTGTATACACGGCGTTTAAATAAATTATTTACACGCAATTTATCATGGCAAAGTTCACATTAGATATTACTAATGCGACACTTTGAAAGGAGACGATGTGTTCAAAAGTCAGGACAAGATCTGCTTTAAAATTGAAGGTGGTAAATCGTCTGGCAGGCGACAATTAGAGTACGGTTACGATCGAAATTCCACTTTTTGCCGCAAATTTCAACATAAGTGGCTCAATGTTTTTTGTTCTTTTTATATTATTCTATGAGATTTCTGTGAGATTATCTTCTTTGTACTGCAGTTCTTGCCACACTTAAGCTCGCGAACGAACCAATTTCACAACTGAATTTGTTGTAAACATGATTAAAGTCTCATTGCCAAATATTGTGGGCGCTATGAGTGCTATTTTTGCATGGGCGAGATTCATTTTTGTGGGAGATATACAAAATTGTTAATTTCAGGAACGACTGGAAAATCGTCTATTTCCCCAAGCAAATTGACCAACAAAATGGCGCCGTTAGCGGTCTAGATTTTATTTACGTCATTGGTTCACCCAGAGAGCTTTGTAGTTTCTTTTCAGGGTCATGTATTAGAGCTTATTAGTTAGGTGAGCACGCGTGGTCCAGTGGAAAGTGCAGAACTCGTAATCATTAGACCGTTAAAATCGTTGAGTTCGAGCCCCCACTGTGGTCAACGTGCTTGTGTCCCTGGGCACGATACTTAACCTCAATTGCCTCGTCGACCCAAACGAAATCTGAGGAGCTGTTAGGAGAATATCACAATCTAGTGGATAGGTTTGAGCATCTAACCGGCGGCCGGCTAGATGAAACTAAAATGATTCTGTGATGATTTCCTAGTGGCAGCGAAATACATGTAAAGCGCTTTGATCTTATGGAAAGGTGCTATATAAATACCGCATTTATTTATTATTTAATCATCATGTTCTAGCTATGAATTGGGAGGTATAAACACACACTACGCTCTATACTTCATGAAAAACCATCTTTATTGTGATTATTCATTTCTGAAGTTTAAACCAGCGGTTTGCCGTTTAAAACTCTTTTTCCGCATATTCAAACAACAATTTTCACTAAAACGGATTGAAACAAGTACAGAAAGGTTTACTGTCTTTACTTTGCAGTGTTATCAAGACAACGTGTGTGGTTTTTTCAAGGTAACATTCGCCAGTTTCTATTTTTGCACTATGGTCTTACGGGTTTGGGTTGATGCGTAGACGGTTTCCTGTTCGCAAGTAAATTACATAAATTAAATTGCATAAATAAATCTGTCTCCATTTGACTCCGGCTCTTTCACGAATATAGATGGAAAGCCGTCTGTTTCAAGGTTTGTACACAAAAATCTGTGATATTGGCCTCCATTTTACTGGATAAATTCAAAAGTATTATGTTCTCAATTTTATTGAGAAAGATTTCTCACGGGAAAAGCACTTTGTTTACTATTAAAGAGACGGAAAGGGAAATATCCCTAGTTTGTTTTGCAGCGCACTGTAGATTGCACAATAGGGGAAAGTGGGGAATTTCCCAAGGATTGCTAAACTTAGCAACTTGTTTATGTTTTGAGATCAAAACAGTGCAGAACCTAGGGGACATTCCCCCACAAAGTTATAGATATGAAAGTGGTGATGTAATTCGGGTGATGAATTCAATGGTCAGCTAGTTGTAAGGTTATGTATGCATGAGAATGAGTTAATGATTAGTGTTAGAAAGGGGAAGCTATCTGTGAGTAGTTAAATACTAAGATCGGAAGAGGGGGGGACTCTCTGCCGGCAGTTGAAATCAGGAGCGAATTAGAGCTCTGGAGCTATGACAGTATTAATTAATAAGCTAGGTTACTCTGCATTAAGGAGCCGACATCAAGTACTAGTGCCAGGATATATTATATTCATGGAGCAGGTTGCTGTAATTATTCAAGGTTCATCTTCGAAGCCGAACGCAAGTGATGGGATGGTTTTTCAAAATAGGATTCCAAATGTGGACAGATAGAACTTCGTGGTGATTATCTTGGATATATACTGGGTTTATTATCGTCGAGGGACTTAATTTAACTTGTAGCTTGAATGCTGGTACAAGATCGAGATTACCTTCCGGACTGAGAAGATCCCCATGGAATAGAATTACCTGAGGAGTTTTGTATGAGCTTGTGCGCTGTCATTTTGAAGTCTTCGCTGTGAGGACATATCATGTTGAACTGCCAAACCTTATTGTGGACATTAGTGGACATTCTCTTGAGGACAATAAGTAATCAGTTATAGAAATTATGTGTATTGTGATTTGTTATGTACTTTTGTTTGGACAGGACCAAATTCTTGAACCCCAAAATCAAGTAAAATCTTGAAAATCTGTTTCTATTATATAAAATTCGATCACTGTGCACAAGGATCATTTATTTGTGTTGGAAATGATCTGACCTTAGGCGTCCCGAGAGTCAAAACAGAATTGGGGGCTCGTCCTTGGGAATTGAATGAGATTAAAAATTTGAGCCTGTTGTTCAGAATTTATACACCAAAAAAGTGTTTAATTTGTAAACATTGTGCAACTTTTTGGCATACAAAATTTGTGTGTTGCAAGTACTACCATTGTAGTTGGTTCAAGTTAGTATAATTGTGTTGGTAGAGTACAATCACAATGGAGTTTGATCAAGAAGTGTCATAGGGCAAATAACTTGGGAGACGTTTGATGAGCTGAGAAAGCCTGAGTTAATGAAACGAGCCAAGCCTTTAGGACTTGAGGCAAAAATCGCTATGAGAAAGCAAGTCATCAAAATAATTTGATTGAAAAGTTGTGTTCCAGGAAGAGGTTTGGGATAGTTCATGTTTGAAAAAGATAGAAGAGGTTCCGGAAAAGGGCAAAAAGTGATGCATTCAAGTTAAGAACTTGAAATTCCAAAAGGAATGGAAAATAAAGAATGAAAAGATGGAAATGGAACAAAAAACAGAAAGAAAATGAAAAAAGCAAAAGGAACTTGAAATGGCAAAAGTCAAAAGGAACAGAAAGAAAAGGACATTGAATTAGAAAAAGAAAAATTCAAATGCAAATGCAAAAAAGAGATCCACCCAAAAGAGAGCAATTGCCAAATTGAAAAAGACAAAGAATTAGAAAAGGAAACAGTGCAAAATGAAATGAACAAAAGGAAATGGAAATGCAGAAGATAAAAACAAAAAGAGCTTGAAGCTCAAATAGAGTTAGAAAAATGATGAAAACAACAGGACAGCTCGTCAGACTCTTCCAAGCCTTCTGGTTTTAATGCGGCGAAAAATATTCGCTGGTTCCAAAATTTCAGGCCAGAAGTAGACAATACTTCTTACACTTTGAGAAAATTGCAAATAGCTTGAAATGACCTAAGGAATCTGGGGACTTGTTGATACAGTCAGGTCATTGGGAAAGCCCGAGAAATATATTTCGGCCATGTCATTAGACAGATGTAGTGATTATGATGAGGTTTAAGCAAGGCAGTTGCTCAAAGAATATGAATGGGCAGAGGAGTCTAGAAAAAATTCAGGTTGGTCAGAAAAAGGACTGGACCAGATCCCTGTTGAATTTGCCCGTGTAAAGGAACAAATGTTTGATCGCTGGCTTCTCTCAAAAGAAGTCGGGCAAAATTTTGGTCAACTAGGAGTGCTGTTTGTTAGTGAGAGTTCAAACAGTGTGACATCCAGAATCAAACACACATCGGGATTTGAAAACACAACTTGACAATTTGCGTGAACCTGAAGCAGCCGTAACGGCCGACGATTATGCATTGACACACAAATTAAGTCATTCTAGTAGGCCTAGCAAGAATTACTAGGTACAACAAACTACAACAATAAGAAGGGTTCTTTCTAACAAAGCCTCTCATGGTAGCACTCAGGAGGGCAATCACAGCTCAGGTTCCCATGAGAAAGGGGAGTAAAGGACATAAGTGGTGCAATCAAAAAGATGGGAGGAACCAATCACAGTTCAACATGCAAATCACTGTACGAGCCAGGACATACAAGGTCACGTTGTGGGGGTGGAGATAAATGGCTAGCACCCAAAAATGGAGGAAAGCCAAAAAGGAGCCAAACCAATAGGTGTGCAGTTACTTGAGGTCAAAAAGTTCATTTTCTGTTCAGAACAACAAAAGAAATCCACAAAAGGGAGACACAGAAAAAGTACAGGGATGACTTTAGCCTTTGTTTGGAGGGATTAAGGGATTTGTGTCACTTTCAGGGAAGTTAGATCCAAAACTCATTAGAATCATGCGGCGACAGTGTGGGCAGTCCATGATATTGGAAGAGGCAACTTCCATATTGAATTGAGAGTTCCACAGGAACTAGCGAATTTGATTCAGGGGGTAGGTATGGATGGTATTAGTGTCCCCTTCACAAAATGAAAATTGAAAATTCAGACTTGGTTTCTGGAACTGTCACAATTGGGGTTAGACAAAAACTCCGTAAAGGGGTATCCATGTGTTTAGGGAACTATTTGGCAGGGGAAAGTGCTCCCAGATCCCATAGGTTTCCCAGGGCCCTGTACAGTGGATTAAATTGATGAGGACATAGACCATTTCACAGCATGTGCAGGTCTAGGTCAATGACAGACACCGCTCACAGGAAACAGTGAAGCAGGTGATGAGTCAAATACTCACACATATAGGAAGAGCGTCGAGGATGACTTGCTCCTTTTTTGGTCCCAATTTAGAGGATACTTTTCTCTCCAAAAATTACGAGGAATTTGGAGGTCACTCTTCCCTCTTCAGGGGAGACTAAATTCCCTATTAGTGAAAATCCAGCCCCTGAAGCACAAACAAAGTGACAAGCTGGGTAAAACAAGGAAATCCAGCCGCTGAGCATGATTGGATAGAGTTGGGACTGTAAGGAGACATTTAAGGCCATGACAAGCTGGTAAATGAGCAGCACAACCGACCCAGACTTAGGAAATTAGAGGAGAGGAGGAATTGTCGCACAGGAAGCGAGCAAATCCTGTATGTTATCCTACGCCCCTCCTTTCACTTTTCTCTACAAGCAAAATGGTTCCTCATGAGAAAATGGCGGCCACCCGATGCACGTGTAGATGAGGAATGGAAGGTCGTGGATCAAATTGTAGTGCCAAGGTATACCATAGGGAAAGTGATAGGCATAGCCCATGATAATCCCATGGCAGGACACTTAGGTGCTGAGGAAAAACACATGCACAGAATTTGAGTCATCTTTGGTGTGGCCACACTCAGGAAAAGATGTGTTGGTATTGGAAGACTTGTCCCCATGTCCAAAATGGTGGGCTAAGCCCAATCAGAAAATTCCTACTCCTCCCTTGCAACCAATACAAGCATTTGATGAGCCATTTAGTAGGCCGTTAATAGATTGCGTAGGGCACTTCCAAAGACCAAGTCAGGAAATCAGTAATTACGCCATCACGTGTGCTTCCACAAGATTCCCTGAGGCGAGACCTGAGACAATTTAGGGCACAGGAGTCTAGTGAAAGCTCTAACAAAGTTTTTCCACCCTAGTAGGGCCTGCCAACATCAATTCAGTTGATCAAACTTCATGTCAGGTTTGTTTCAACAAGTTCTGGACCAGTTGGGAATTCCCAGTACAGTTCTTCAGAATACCACCCAGATCCAGGGGCCTAGCAAAGTACCACCAAATATTGAAGACAATGATCAAAACCTATTGTTTGAATGAGAGGGATTGGGATGAGGGAGTTCATCTCCTGTTATTTGCTACCAGGGAGGCTGTACAAAACCCCCCCCCCCCCCCACAAAAAAACAAAAAACCAAAAAAAAAAAAACCAAAGGGCATTAGGATCAGTCATTTGAGTTGGTGTTGGTTCACAAGTTCGGGGACCATGGAAACACTGAAAGAAAAAGTGGTTGTGTGACAATCTGATATGAATTGTCTAGACTAGTGTCTCAATCAGACACAGGTCCAAAGGCCACAGAAATTGCCAAACAAAATCTCAAACAGAGCAGGCCAAAACAAATGAAAAAATTGGTTATGACAAAGATGCAGAACACAGGTGTTAGACCAGTGACAGAGTTTGGCAACTTTTCAATACACGGGCTCTTTGAAGCCGTATTCTGGACCATATGAGTTTGAGAACAACGTGGGAGAACTTGACTATGTGATCAAAACACCAGGTAGACGTAAAAGTCGACAATTCTGTCACATAAATAGCTCAAAGAGTATAATGAAAGAGATGATGACATAAAGCCTGAAGTGTAATGTCATCTAGAGTTGAGTGTGTACAAATGGTGACATCACACAGTTAGAATTTGAACAAAACAGCACTGGAAACACAGAAAAGGAGTATGTGTCAATTGACAAAATTCTGATATTTTGCCCCCCATCTTGAGGACAAGAAACTGGTCATCTCCAGAGAGTCAAAAGGTGATTGAAGAGTTAATTCGAGTGGGAAAAATATTTCCTGATGTACCCAGTGAGACACATGTCATAACCATGACATAGATGTAGGGGACTACGAGCTGTAAAGCAACATCTTATGAGGGTATGAATCCAATCAAAGTTGCAACCTATTCAAGGTAAGTGAGGTGAAATACAGGTTAGACAATGGAATAGTAAAACAAGCAAAAAGTGAATGGAGTTCCCATGTATTCGGGTTCCCAAACCTGATGGATCATTCCGTTTTGTCACAAATTTTCGAAAAGTCAACCTATGTTCCAAAACCCCACCGACTCATATACTGATTCCCACGGATTGATGATTGACATGATAGCGTGGGAAATGCAAATTGTAGCAAATTTGATTTGTAAAGGGGTATTGGCAAGTGCCCCTCACTGACAGATGCCAAAGAAAGAAATATCAGCTTTTTGTACGCCCGATGGCCTATACCAATACAAACGAATGGCATTTGGTCTCAAAAATTCTGCGCAACCGTTTTCAGAGGTTAGTGAACAGAGTAGTGCAGACATAGAAAATTGTGAAGCCATGTCGATGTCTCCTTGTGTACAGTGATCATTGGGAAGAAAACATGAGGACAGGGCTCATAAATTATTGAGACATGATTTCAACGAAGGTTAACTGTGAATCTGGTGTGAAAAGTGAATTTTGCCATGCAAATGTCACCTACTTAGGGCATGTTGTAGGAAAGTCAACTTAGGGCCATCACTGCAAAAAGTTGAAGTAATTGAGAAATTCCCCACAACCACGAGCACGAGAGATTCTCCTGAGATTCTGAGGTATGGTCGGGTAGTACAGAAAATACTGTCCCCAATTCTCAAAAGTTGGGGTTCGCTGACCAACTACTGAAGAAAGAAGAACGCCCAAATTTGTCTGGTAAGAGGAATGCCAAAAAGCGTTTGAGAAATCAAGTCTATTTTGATGACTGCGCCAGTTTGATTGCGCCAGACTTTCAGAAACCAATTCAAGGTGGCAGTTGATGCCAGTGATCTAGGCTGTGGTGGAGTCTCATGCAAGCAGCTTGAAAATGAATGTAGATTCATCATGTATGCTATTCTATAGAAGGTTGAAAACATCAGAAAAACTACTCAACAATGGAGAAAGAAGCTTGCATTGCTATTGTCATGCCAAAATTTTGAAGGGTAATTGAGTACAAACAGTGCACCCAGTTCTAGTGTACAAGATCACAATCCGTGACTTCATCCACAGATGAAAACAGAAATCAGGAGACTTGTTTAGGTGGAGGTTTAATCTACAAGAATACAATTGGAACATAAGACATATAAGGTAAAGAAAATGTCTTGGAGATGACTTGTCAGAGTGCCTAAATTGTGTCAGAAAAAATTAGTATTACAACTTTAGTATATTGCTGAAGCGCAATGCTAAGAAACATTTAATAAAAAGTGTAAACATTTGCACTGTGGAAACTGTATGTAAAATACCACAAAATGGTTAAGGTATAAAGCCAGATTTTGGAAAAAATTTTCTTTAATTCAAATTGCTTTTTACGGGAAGAGGATGTTATATGGCCTCATTTTCTGATTAAAATCTCAAAAGTATTATTTTCTCATTTTATTTGAGAAAAGATTCTCACGGGGAAAAGAACTTTTGTTTACTATAAAAGAGAGAAAAAGGGGAATACCCTAGTTTGGTTTGCAAGCTGCACCTGTTTAGATTGCACAATAGGGGAGTGGGGAATTCACCAAGGATGCTAGGGGGATCTTAGAACTTGTTATGTTTTGAGATCAAAACATTGCAGAACCTCTGGAATTCCCCACCAGTTATATCTATGAAGTGATGTAATTCGGGTGATGAATTTCCAATTGGTCAGCTAGTGTAGGTTATGTTTATGCATGAGAATGATGTAATGTATTGTTAGAAAGGGGAATCTATTAGTGAGTAGTTAAATTACTGACACTGGAAGGACTCTCTGCCCGCAGTTGAAATCAGGAGCCGAACTAGAGCTCTGGAAGTTATACAGTATACTTATAGCTAGTTTTACTCTGCATTAAGGAGCCGACATCAAGTACTAAGTGCCAGGATATATAATACCATGTGAGCAGAGCGTTGCTGTAATTATTCTACTGTATCTTTTGAACGCCGAAAAGTGGGCGTTGGGGAATCAAAATAGGGATTCCAAATTGTGGACTGATTATACTGTGGATTTATTTATCGTCGAGGGACTTATTTAACCTTGCGTCTTTGAAATGCTGGACAAGATACCTTCAGGACTGAGAAAGATTCCCTTGGAATATAATACCGAGGAGTTTTGTTATGAATGTGCGCTGTCATTTGAAGTCTCGCTGGAGGACATATCATCGTGGACTGCAACGCGTCTTGTGGACATTAGTGGACATTCTGAGGACAATAAGTATCAGTTATATAACTTGGTGTAATTGTGTTGATTTTGATTATGTACTTTTGTTTTGGACATACACCAATTCTTGTGACCAAATAAAGGTAAAGATCATTAAACATGTTCTATTATATAAAAGTCACGATCACTTGGGCAAAAGGGCTCAATTTATTTGTGTGGAAGGTATTTTGACATAGGGTCCCACGAGACGTCCATAACAGAATGGTAGAACCTCACGATTCTGAATGTGGATGGAAAAGGGTATCCAAAAGCGGCCACGCCGCATAGATGAAAAAGGATTCAAAAGCTCAGAAGCTTCAGGAAACAGTTATCCAGGAGGAGGATGATTGTAACACCAGATTTTTTTTTGGGCAACCGTGGGAAGCTCTCGTAGAGGCGCGTTCTTATTAAAGAATGGGGGGCTCCAAAATAAAAAAAAAGGGACTAGTTAGTGCCATTTTTTTTTCAAAATGGCCGCCCAAAATTCCAGAAATATGGCATATTAAAGCTAGGAAACAGCGATCTGAAGAATCAAAATAAAAACCAATTTTTGGGTAGACGTTTTCTTTAGGGCTTTTAGATGATATATTTCAAATAGACTTTCGATAGGTAGCCCTAGAGGCGCCCTCAAAATAGCTGTAAAATTCAGAAAATGGCTATTACCCTACAAGAGGCGGTGTAAAGAAAATGAGTGTCCCCTCTGAGAGAGTTCCTAAGCAACCATGTCAACATGTACGGAATAAACTGTGACCTTGTAGTAGACGCGGCCATTTGGGTAAAGGGATGCGTTACAGGCTCAATGGATGAAATACAATGCCTGATGGGTGGTAAGAACACGGGGGGGAAGCCCCAATCAAAACAGTTCGTTCCGTGGGGGCGCTGACATTTTGATTTGCACGGAATAATTATTAGTTGGGGTGTTTGTATACACGGATAATGTAAACATACAAAAACAATACGGAAAATATCAGTTGTTGGATGTTGGGTGTATTGGGTGGTTAAATTGTCCTACCCATGGCCAAACAGAACGAATGAAATGACACGTCAGTCGTCGTGATTTAAATTAAACCGACCTCAATGATACTCTTTTCACTAAGGGGCCTAAGACACCTAAGCGAGTGAGTATCTGCGCACAATGATCCAGGTGCACGATTATTAACTGGCCACTCCTAACACATACATCAAAATTGTATCACTACCGCTTAGTGTATATGCAAGCGGCACCCAACAGTATGTGGAAGAAGCGGAGGAAACCATTGCTTTCTATTGTTGGTACTATATGTTTTCTTTGTGTCGGCAAAACATGCGAGACGATGATTTTCTAAAGATGACGTAACCGTTTTGCCTCGCTATCCTATATAGAACCTCTTTGGGTAAGACACTCAGTCACAGCTGGGACACTGTAGTTTATGACAAACGGGGTGGGGGTTTCTTGGACCCATCTCACCGCCGGGACTAGTATCTCGGAGGACACCGCGGATTGATGACCGATCATGTGTGGTACCCATGGATTAGCATGACCCTCCCGAGTCCATTGCTACCAAACAAAGGAACTCATACCTTGTAGGACTTCCCAGTGACCTCAAACATAACGTCATGCAAAAAATGCGAAACATCTAAAAAGAATGGCAAAAATTCATTGTTTTCGCCATTTTTCAACCAAAAAGTTGGAGTGTTTTGGACCAGATATGTGTCAAAGTACAACATAATCAAAGAAATAAGATAAAACAGTGTAAATGTTTCTTTAGCACAACACTGGATTCTGCTCTATGTGTGTAATTTCATGGGACCTCCTTTTCTATGACAATTTTATTCGCAGCAGTGCGCGATTACGTAACGCGGCGTCATACCCGTAGGTCCGATTTTGTTTAAATGGTCTAAGGGGGAATATGGGTTTGGGAGGGCTAAAAATAAATGCACACTATTGAAATTAGGACAAAAATTACCTTCTTTTGCTTTTGGTGTGACAACAATAGGAGCTCCGTTCAAAAGTTTGGTTCGGAAATGAAAACTAAATATTATGGTTTTCCCTTCTGACTAATGAGCCCCATTAAATCTGTTACATGGAGTAAGGGTCACCATGGGGTTCATTCTATGCATAATTAGTATACTTCAATTTGCTTTTTGTATTCCCATTCTTTAGGGTAAATCGTGTTCGAGAGATCTAGCGCGGCCGATGACAATCGTCAAAATTCATTTTGAGATATCGGCATTTAGTTCTAGAAACACAGTTTTTTAGGTTTTGTATATTTTAGGAAACACTGTATGCTCTTATTATATATTAACAATTAGAGATTGTATTTTCACTATAATTTTGAAACTTAGAGATCAACAGCAAATTGAGTTTTCGAGATTATAGAATTTTAAAGCCAAAAAGTGAAATATCGCAGCTTGAAAAAACATAAAATAAATATAAGAAATAAAAAATAAATTCGCTCGCGAAGCGTACATTTGACCGGTCGGTCTAACTTCCCCTTAAAATAAATTTCTGCACCGCGACAGCTCCGATTGCTTCCAAAACACAAAAGCAAAGAACGCGTACCATTTTGTCCTGGAATTTCAAGTTGTAATTTGTATTTTAGCCTTCCAACCCCAGCGTATATCCCACTTAAGCCCGAGAGCAAGGCTTCAAAGAAAAAAATCATGTAGTTGTCGGCGTGAAAAAACAAAACAAAAATAGCGGAGATACCCGAGAAAAATTCTGTCGGGGGCGGATTCCGCCCCGGGCTTTTTAGGCGTTACCACCCCTATTAAACTTAAACAGTTCCCATCTAACGCGTCAAAAGGAAGAACAATTGGGTTTTTTAATGCTAATTGTCCCTGTACTTGTTGTAATTGGGAATTCTCAAAACCAAAATACAAATCGCTTGGACAGTTCCTTGCTAATATCAACAAATCATATAATCGATTAGTAAATGTCCATTAGGAGTATTCACGAATCCCATAAGGCAACTTTTCGAAATCCAACACCGACTAAAGACAATCCTAACTCCCAAATGTTATGAAATGCGACCGCACGAATATGAGTTTTGAATAAGACGTCCTGCGATTGTGACTTACCTTGGCCCATATAATTCATGAGCGAATGCTGAAAGAAGCATCACCAGCTTTTAAAGAAGCGTTTTGAAGAACCATCCAGTAGTAAAGGAAAGAAGAGGCAAAACAAAAAATAATAATAAAATCTATTTATCTACGAGTTGGCTTCAACAGTTGGTTATTATCGTCGAGGGACTTAACTTTTAACCTTGTTCGTTTGAACTGCTGGACAAGCTTACCTTCAGGAATGAGAAATTCCCTTGGAATAAATACCTGAGGAGTTTTTGTATGAACTTGTGCGCTTCATTTTGAAGTATTCGCTGTGAGGACATATCATCGTGGAACTGCACGCTTCTTGTGGACATTAGTTGGACATTCTTGAGGACAATAAGTATCAGTTAATACTGTGTGTAATTGGGTGATTTTGATTTATGTACTTTTGTTTTGGACATACCAAATTTTGAACCAATCAAGTAACGATCATTAAAATCTGTTCTATATATAAAATTCAGATCATTGGGCAAACAGGCTCCATTTATTGTGTTGAAGGTATTTTGACAATTAGGGAGTCACGAGGACGTCATAAAAGAAGGTAGAACCTCACGATTCTGAATGTGGATGGAAAGGGTATTCCAAATGCGGAGTGCATAGAAAAAAGGATGCAAAGCTCAGAAGCTTCAGAAACAGTTATCAGAGGAGGATGATAAACAGATTTTTGGGTCCAACCGCTGGGAAGCTCTCGCTAGAGGGGTCCTTAAAAAGGGCTCCAAATTATTTTTTTAAAAAAAAGGGAATATTTTAGTGCCATTTTTTTTCAAAATGGCCGCCAAAATTCCAGAAATGGCATATTACAGCTAGAAAACAGCTATCTGAGAATCAAAATGAAAACAATTTTGGGGTAATTTTTTAAATTATAATGATACTTATTGTGTAATGCTATTTTCAAAATTAGGACTTTATGATAGTAGGCCATAGAGGGCCCTTTTTCAAATAGTGCTAAAATTCAGAAAAGGCATATAACCCTAAAAGAGGCCGGTGTAAGAAATTGAGTGTCCCCTATGAGAGAGTGTCCTAGCTACCATGTTAACAAGTACGGAATAAACCGTGCACCTTGTAGACGAGGCCTTGGGTACAAGTGATGCGTACAGAGCTCAATGGAGAATACAATGCCTAGAGGGGTGGTAAGACAAGGGGGTGAAGCCCATTCAAAACCAGTGTCCGTGCTGGCGCTGACATTTTGGAATATTCACGGAATAATTTGGTGGTGCGTGTAACACACTAATGTCAATCGATACAAACAATCCGGACAAATATCAGTTGTTGGATGTTGGTGCTATTGGGTGGTTAAATTTTGTCCTACCCATGGCCACCAACGAATGAATGACACGTCAGTCGTTTTTGAGTTAAATAAAACCGCCTCAATGAATACATCGTTCCACCTAAGCGGCCTAAGCACCTAAGCGAGTGGAGTATCTGAGCACAATGATCCAGTGCACTATTATTACACCTGCCAACCTCTAACACATACATCAATTTGTATCACTACCCGATTCAGTGTATATGCAAAGCGGGAACACAGTATGTGGAAGAAGGCGGGAGCAGCCATTGCCTTTCTATTGTTGAGTACTCTTGCTTTCTTTGTGGTTGGCAAATCATGCGAGACGATGATTTTTCTTAAGATGACGTAACGTTTTGCCTCCTATCTATATAGAACCTCTTGGGTAGGTCACTCAGTCACGCGGACACTGTAGTTTATGACACCTGGGTTTTTGGACCCATCTCACCGCCGGGCCTAGTATCTCGGAAACGGATTGATGAACTATCATGTGTGGTACCAAGGGATAGTAGCTATGACCCTCCCGAAGCCATGATACCAAACAAGGACAAACATACCGTATGACTTCCAGTGACGTCAAAACATGCCGTCCTGCAAAAAAATGAGAAAATCTTAAAAAACAATGGCAAAATTCATGGGTTTTCGCATTTTTCAACCAAAAGTTGGATTTTTTGCATGATATGGTCAAAGTACAAAATAAATCAAATAAATAGATAAAACAGTGTAACTGTATCTTTAGCACAAAACAATGGATTTCTGCTCTATGTCGTGTAATTTCATTGGGAAATTAGCTGTTCTATGCAATTTTCTTCGCAAGCAGTGCGCGATTACGTAACGACTGCGCCATAACCGTAGGTCCGATTTTGTTCAAAATGGTCTTAAGCGGGGAATATGGGGTTGGAAGGCTAAAAATACAAATTGCAATTGATTTAGGACAAAAACCTTTCTTTTGCTTTTTGTTTGCCAACAATTGGAGCTTCCGTTCAAAAAGTATGGTCGGAAAATGACAACAAATAATTATTGTTTTCCCTTTCTTGCTACTGAGCCCCATTAAATCCGGTTACCATGGAGCTAATGTCCCCATGGTGGTTCATTCTATAGCATAATTAGTATACTTCAATTTGCTTTTTATCCCATCTCTTAGGGTTAAATCGTTTTCGAGAGATCTAGCGCGCCGCGATGAAATATCGTCAAAAATTCAATTTTTGAGATATCGCAATTTAGTCTAGAAACATGTTTTTAGGTTTGTATATTTTAGAAACACTGTAATGCTCTATTATATATAAACAATTCGAGAATTGTATTTTCACTAATAATTTGAAACTTAGAGATCAACAGCAAATTTAGTTTTCGAGATATAGGAATTTTAAAGCCAAAAAGATAAATATCGCAGCTTGAAAAACCATAAAAATACATAAGAAATAAAACAAAAATTTGCTCGCGAAGTTACATTTTCGGTTACATTTCTTACCATAAATTTTGAACGGAAGCTCCGATTGTTGTCAACAAAAAGCAAAGAAAGGTAATTTTGTCATGAATTCAATTTGTATTTGATTTTTAGCCTTCCAACCCCATATTCCCCCTAAGTCGAGCGCCAAGGATTCAAAGAAAAAAAAATGTAGTTTCGGCGTTTGGCAAAAAAACAAATAGGGGAGATACGAGAAAAATTGTCGGGGGCGGATTCGCCCCGGGCATTTTTATGTTAAACCTATAAAAGTCAATAAGCGCAAAAATGGAATCAATTTGGGGTTTTCTAATGTAATTGTTTGGTATTGTTGTAATGTAACTTCTACACCAAAAAATACAATCGCTTTTGCAGTCTTGCATCATCAATCAAATTATAACGATTAGTAAAATTATGAGTATTAAGATATCCCATAAATGCTAAATTCTTGAACTCAAACAGACTACGAAAATCATAACTCAAAATTTATGAAAAGGACCTCACTAATAATTAGTTTTCTGAAATAAGACGGTTGTACTTTGTGACATTACCTTGGCCATATCCATCATGAGCGAATGCTTAAACGAAGCATCCAGCTTAAAAGAATCGTTTTGAAGAACATCCTATTAGTAAAGGAAGAAGAGCAAAAAAATAAAAATAAAATTAAAATAATATTATTAATAGATTGGCTTCAACATTTGGTATTAATTGTGATTCTCAGATTTTATGTCAGTTAAAGCGAGCTCTATTTCCCACGAAATAATAGATTAATATAGGAATAGGATCTATACAAATGTAGGTATTATTCCGGGTATAATAATAATAATAATAATAATATCCAATTTGTTCCAGGCTCCGGGGGACAATATCTCATTTTACACCGGTGTGAAAGCAACTATAGTCCAGCGGGAGCCATAGTCCGAACTTCATAGACGAAAACGGAATAAAGCGTGAAACTAATGTTGCGTGAAGAGTTAACTGAATTGAGTGCCCTATTCCTTACCGTTGTAGCCGGACTGTGGGTACGCCGGACTATAATTACTTATACACCTGTTTATTCTCCATATCTCATGTCGAATACTTTGTGTGACGTCAAAGGGTATTTCACGTAAGATTAAACGTATAAATTGGCAAAAGTACATTATATGAGATATTTCAACTGTTGGCGGGTTTAACAATTACACGTGACTTCGATTAGATTAAGAAATCATTAGTTTGCCAGTCCTAAGCAGTCAATCTCCTTCATAATCACAGAGATGCTTGTCGTGGATTTCTCGTTCATGCAGTTTAGAATCCAATTAGTTGACGTTGGGTTGAAAACGTGAAAACTCGCGGTCTCTGGTTTTACTGATCAGAATAATTATCTCACTATTCAAAAATGGTAATATTTCGATAGTTTGCGATTGCTGCATACATATATTATAGTCATATTTTCAAAACAATTTATTTTTAACTAGCGGGAGGCCCGAGCTTCGCGTGGGCTCCCGGTAGATGATTGAACGGGAGCGATCACTGAAATGGAGGCGATCATTGAAACAGACGCTATCACTGAAGAAGTGACACACTATGGCGACACCACCACAACCACACCAGTGAAATACACACACACACACACACACACATATAATGAATGTGCCAACTCCTCAGAACTCCCGTATAGTGACCCTTCATCCTCAATTTTAGGACTCATTTATTACTCAAGTTCTGCTATATAGTTCCCGTCATACCTTGCAACTCATGTAGTTAACTAAGGAAACGTCAATATTTAATCACGTAAAATTTTCTGTATATTTAATCGTTTTCTTCTCAAAACTACTCCCTATGTCATGTATGTCCCAAACCATAGTGTCCGTCATACCGGAACCAAAGCGCAATAAACATGAAAACGTTATCGAACCATTTTTAATCCTATAGCCCAGGTAGTCCATTTTCTAAATAATAAACCGTCAATATCCAGACCGTAAACTTTTTGTAAATACATACTCTTAGGTACACGAAAACTTTATTTAGCCCAGGATTCGAGCTTTCGTTTGATGTGCATTAAATGCCGGTATTTTATCGCCACTTTTCTAGTAAATAGGCATTTCCTTTAAAAAAATAACACCATTAAGGGGTGAACGCAATGCGTCTTTATGCTATCGAAATATCGATTTTAGTTTTAAAACTAACTTTAATGTGATAGATAATGCGTATTTCGAAACCCTTTTTTCCGCCAACCAATCTTTGTAAAACAGGTACATTTCGTAGTGGCAACACAGCGCAATTTAATGTTTCAATTCAGAAATATATATTTTTAATTTGAGTGATATTTGGACGTCACAAAAAAGTAGTTCACATCGAATACTAAAGTCGAATATGGGAGTATTAAGGAATATAAAGAAAATAGTACAAAACCTGTAAGCTTCCCTTTTGACAGTACTCTGTAACAACACCACACGTTTTGGTGGATCCACGCAGGCGCCTATGAAACGGGTATGTTTGGCATGTTTCAAAACTGTACGCATCGATGAGATAGGAGATTTGACATTCCATCAAGAAAAAACCCAGAAAAGATATAAAAATCTATATCACAGAACAAGTTTGGAAAAGGGGAAACCTACCACTGTAAATAAGGATGAAGGGATCTACTAGATTATATTATTCACTGCTACGAATGTAAAGGCCGAATCGAATTATATGGTATAAACTAATAAAAACTTAACCCATACATTTCTCAGTTCTTTTAAGGCACATTCTTGGAAAGTTCCACTTTGGATACAGCAATATTCTTAACAACAACACACGCCCTGGGGAGAGAAATTTTTTTCAATTAAATCTTAGCAAGCAACGGCTCAAAATACCAATTTACACACACACAAACACCACACACACACACACACACAAACCACACAGAGAGAGAGAGAGAGAGAGAGAGAGAATGTACAGTACAACATATATTAAAGTGCTAAAGTGCCTTTGTTGGTATGCAGGGAATGATTTAAAAGATTGTTATAACTATTATAATATTCATGGGGCGTGCTCTGGCTTGTGTTCCTCAAAGGAGTACAATACTAGTTGTTATTTCAGTTAAAACCCACTTAATTCTTTGGTCAATATTTGTCAGATAGAAATTTCTTTTTAGTTAGGGTTTGTCGTAGTTTGCCTAAATGAGAAAATGTACTTTTTTTAGTTGGTAGCTTTGGTATATAACGACGATTTTTGGAAGGTAAGGGGGGCGTTGGCAGACCAAAACGTATGTCGACTATAATACAGGCATTCGAAATAAATCCCATTTGGGGAAAAATCTAATCTTTAAAAATTTGTTTTTTTTAATTTGTTCTGAAAAAACATGATGCAAATATGATAGTCAATCAGTTAGAAAGCAATTAAAATATTTGCCTTGCGATATTGTTCTTGCAATTGATCTAATTCTAGTATGGCATATATTCTTAGTCAATTATTGGTTTACTGCACTAACCTCTAGTTGCCAGTTTACAAAACACTTGCCCCGGATTCCTCGGTTTTCCAGACATTGCAGGGAGAACATTCGATTTAATTACGCTAAACCACATCAATTGCTCTTGATTTCTACCATTAGTATTCCGTGAGATCTTGTCATCTCGTGTGCAACAAAACAAAATGCAGACAATTTTACGAGTGTGTTTTAGAAATAAATGAGGTATAAAAGTATTATTGTATAGCGCCTTCAACGTTGACAGATTCATAGCCTTCCATTGATAAAATTTGTTAAAATCAATAGAGTGTGATAAGGAGTAATTAGTTCAGTAGTATACAAGAAAAATATAATATACAATAATTACAAAAGTTATGTAAAATAATAAGCCATGAAACCTCCATAAAAAATACAGTAAAAATGTGTACCTGAAACCGCACATGTTTTTTTTTTAAACACATCGTGCGCTGTCATCTCCAGGGTAAGATTAACGAATATAAATCGTATATGTAAAATATACAGTTCAGATGCTCTTCCGCTAGGAAGCGAAGGACACCTTTCGAACCTAAACACCTATAGATGAATCGATCGTTCTACAAACCCTGACTTGATAGCTTAGTTGGTTGGCAGAGCGTCGTGCAGTAATACGAGGTCGTCGGTTCGAATCCGGCCAACCACACATGGGTTTTTTTTTAAACACTATCGTGCGCTGGCATCGGACCAGGGAAAAAATTAATACATAAAGCAATCCAATTAGATGATTTTAATCTAAGAAATTATAGAGTACAGTACAATGATTAAGAGCTGTCATTTCCTGCCCATACCAATCATTCGATTTCGCTCCTAAAACATTTATGTAAACCCTTACAAATCCGCATAATTAATTTAGTGGCTCTTTCGAAGCCATTTAACGTTGATATGCATTACTTCAGACTACAAAACAAGCTGTCGTTAATCAGGTCTTTTAGTCTGCCATATTTTGGAACACGGACAAACTAATAAATGCTTTTCGAGCTCTTGGATTCTGAGTCATACATATTCGTCATGAGTCTTCCCAAAACAGGCTATCACCATTTTGGCGAAATGGATTTTTTGCATATTATGATACTATATACAAGCTCTTTTCTATACCAAATATGAGCAAAAAAACATTCCAATTTTGCTATAATAGAATTTTAACTTTGGGGAATCATACCCAAACGACCAAATGAAAGTTTCAAACAGACCAATCTGCATTTGACTGGTGCTGTATCTGAAACCCAACCGCACGGCTACTTATTAAGTGAGCTATCGACCAATGGGATACTGCGCGATTCATCTATCGACTTGAGCAACACGGGGGGGGGGGGGGGGGCTAAGAATTCTGGTCGAAGATTTTGATATTAGTACAATGTGTGTAGCTGTATTTCTGAGACGATTTGCCACAATCAAAACATATTATAAATTTTTTAATTTTTTATGATAAAAGTATACCCTAATTTTGAATTGTTTTTGACAGTATACTGTAAAAAACTGATTCAATCAAGACACTGAAAAATTATATTTGGCGAGTTATTAAAGAGATTGTGAATGTGGAGAGAATAAAAAAAAGCACTGACGAACATCCTATTCGTAGGCCTATCCACAAATGTCAACCAAAAGTTTACGGTGGCCTCTCTGAAAATTCAGTTAATTTGGTAAATCATATGCATTAAACGGTAAAATATAAAGTGAATTTGAATGGATTAAACTATAAAAGCTGTGGTTTATGGGATTTTGTTGGCAGAATTGCTCCCAGTATTTTCCTATAAGATTTACAGTATTTTTCCTGTAAATAGCTTATAATTGAGAATCCATAATAGTGTATAACAATGTTGATATTATTCAAAGTTCAATTACGAGCCTCTCTGATAAATTTAGTCGTAATAGGCCTCGAAAATTGGACAAAAAAGTATTTTACTATATTTTTAATTACGGTCAAGTATTGTCTTTTTCTGATCCTTTTTTTACTGTGAAGCGCACGTTATTTCGTAAATACAAGATGCATGTTAGTAGTGGTATAAACAAAAATATGCATTTTAGCTGCATGTGTTCTTTACCAGACGTAGATTGTAAGATGTCTTGACTGTCTAAGCGACGATCCGGGCGATGAGCACGGCAAAAAGGAGCCTACGTTTATCAGTTTTGAATCGCGCCAGTTGAGTTTTATTTTATTATTATTTTGTATTGTTTTTAGACATAATAGTTAAAGGATCTTTTATTTTGTAATGATGCAACTATACGTTTCATGAGAATAATTTCACAAAATACCCTTATTTCATTTGAGAAGTGATAACACAAACATACATGTATTAAGTTACGGTAAATTGTGCAAAAATAGTAACATTTACTCAGTTTACACCTGTTGCTGCAAATTAATTGATTGTTGAAGTTGTAATAAAGTAAAAGATTCAAATCAGCTAAGTTGGTAATTCAAAGTTATAACAACAAGATATTTTTAACCCCAGAAAGGACATAAACAATCACTAATGTAGTAGCCTATTTTCACTTCTTTTTTTTTTATAGATTGTTCAAAAACCTCTTGTTGAAACCCTTTCACGTTTTGGTATGATATTTGTCCATTTAATTTACAATATATTAATTTGAAAGGAAAATAATGTATATACATAAATTCAATGTTCTTATTATTCCCTTTATGGTAGCATAGTATCGTGGTTATTAGGTATTTGGGTTCATATCAGAGGGCCCAGGTTTGATTCCTAGTTCATAGTAGATAGGCTTACCTGTTTAAAGTTACTTACATGATTAATTTAAAGCCAAATTAACCCTCGTCTACCCGAGCCATTTTTTAAAACAAAACTCCCGAAGGGGGTGGGGTGGTTACCACCCCCTGTGATTTCCGTTACTGAACATCCGATTCCTGTAAATTTGGTATACCAAAGGATAGCTTAGCGTTTCTTATTTCCATTTGTACCAAAATAAGTACCAACATCCCCATTATGACGTCAGTATGACGTCATATGTTGAGGAAATACTGAATATAGGGTGGAAATTGATATTTCGCAATTTTAGCGACCCAAACACCTTATTATAGCACTAAAATGCTCTCATTATATAAAACTAGTCATTTCCCATCATAAAAATGTAATATTCCTAACCTTTTCTTTGGGATCACCTTTATCTTTCCTATACCCCGGTGGATGTTTGTTTTGGATAAAAAGGAGCGAAATATGTCAATTGACAATTACATTAAATAATCTGGCACCAAAAAGGGGGGCTTTAGCTAGCCGGGGAAAACCTGAAGGGGGTTCTAACCACCCCCCCCCCTTAGGTAGACGATGGTTAAGATCAATAATGCAATGTAAAACAAAGAACATCAAAATCTTTTTCGTTTTTCCTCTTTTCTTTCCTATATTTTCCCACATACCTACGATTTTTTTTGAGTTCCAGCAACTTAGTTGATTAATAATTTCACTAACTTGATAATTTATCTGTGTTTACTAAATAAGCGCAATAAAGTAATGTGGTTTTGAGTACATGTAGACAAATTATCATTCTCATTTTCAGCCATCTCAATTAAAATACATGATTAATGGTAACTTAAAGATTACTCATTGAAACTATTCAATAAAATTGAATGCAACCCGATTACGCTTATTGAGTAGATACAGAAAATTATTTTCCTTTCAATACCAATAACGAAAGATGTTTAACATGAGAAAATTCTCATTCTGGCCATTTTCAATAAATACCCCTTGATAATCCGAAATATGGCATTTGAATTGAAATCAACGTCCAGAAGTCTTGTCGGCAACTGATCCACTTAACCCGCAAAATGGTTTAGTTTTTTTTACGCATAGAAAGTTTTCAACAACCGAAAGTATAAGAAGAGCAACTACTCCTAAAGTGCTAAAAAAAACAAAAAAAAAAAATACTCCAAAAGGTGAAACGTACGCAATGATCTGTTTATGACAAAATTAAAATAATTCCTGGGAATACAATTCATTTCAATTGTTCTGAGATACACTCCGAAGTCGTTTATTTTACGAGTTTTAGATACGTCATTTGACACTATTGCTAATACTCTTCCTAGGGTTTTCGTTACTTGAAAGTAGTAAGCCTACGTGAATCTTGTTAATTTTATTTTGCCAAGTGACAGTTTGGAATACTGGAAAATTTAATAACTAGTAAATGTAAAAGATACCAATATTATTAAAGCGTTGTTTTTTAGTTACTTGTACTGCACTAAGTATTCCTTATAAACACGTGTTTGTATGTTGTCGATCATTAGAATTAAGTGATTTTCGTCTGAACGCATCGGAAATTTAATCAAAAGAATGACTTGATAGTTAGATAAAGCTTTCTCTTGATAAACTAGGGATCTTTGTTCCTTTTACTCTCCAAAAAGTATCAAAATAACACTTCAGCAATAAACAGATTCACAACTTCTATCCACTTAAAGGAAATAGGTAATGATTTTCTGAATATTTGGAAAACTTGGTATGGATGGAAAGCTTAAGTAACGTAGATACATATAAATCAATAAGTTGAAATTGTCCACATTTGTTTGAGTATTTTGCCCTTTTAATTCTCCGCCCAATAGCTTACTTACTCGAAAACGATTCCGACAAATCCACATCGCAAGGCAACTGGTGACGTCACTGTGGTGATGACCATCCATCATTTACGTCGTTGTGAGACCAAACTCAATCCAAAATCGCAGTGTTGCCACTCAATAATAATTCAACACAACGAAATGAACAAAATAGGTCATGCTGTAAACTTTTTTTTCTAATTTTATTATTACTTTCATTACCATCCATATTAACAGTGTCAGCAATAACAATTCGAGTCAACAACGATGTTTTGGTCATCAACTTTGACGTCAAGAGTTGGGCGCTTTTGATCAATAAGCCATGGCGAAAAAATCCGCCCGTTTTTCTTTCTCTTCTCGTATGTCAAAAAGCACAATTAAAATGCCTCTATTTTGTTAATTTACTATCCACTTGTATTATTTTTTTTTCGGAATATGTGATGTATGTACATATATAGTATGATGTACTCCCACGTGAGCTTGAAAAAATCTTGAAATATTTTCCCGTTAACGTTTATAAAGGTATTTATGTCCCAATAATTCACAAAACCAGGGTTTCAACGCTAGACATACGCTTTGGATTGCCTTAGTGTACTTACACTTGGCCGATTCTACAATTTGGAAATTTCAGCAAAATAAATTTTAATGTCCATTTTTTTAATTTTTTTAATATTTTTATGTTGTATGATTTTTTTTCAGAATCAACATTACCTTCCGACATTCAGTATTAAATGAATTTTTAATTATAACGCCTTAAGTACTAAAGTTTCAGAAAAATGCCTATAAAATTCTTCCACACAACCCCGTAATCCATCTTTTACAGGTTTCCCCAATGAGCTGTATATTTATCAATTAACTGTATATTTCTAGCTTGATGTATTATATTTTCCATTGAGTAGGAAATATGTGATTCAACAAGCAATTCAAGACAAATAAAAAAATTTAGAACCAAACCAAACCTCATCATCCCTCTTTTCTATCTTCACTGGCACAGATTATTTTGCCTGTAAGAGACACACACCTTAGAAACCCGTACAAAAGCATAGTCCTTTCTAGCGCCCACTCCGCAGCAAAAGTATGTTCAATGTGTTAATACCATCCGCCTGATGCGATCGAGCGACTCTTTTTGAGTACGCCAAACAGCGCATGTGCATTCGCTTCGTGCTCTTTTGAACATAGAAACAAGAGGACGTTTTTAGTTTTTGTGGCAAACAGACCAGTCACTTTGTAATTAAATTTGACAAGGAAAACAAAGGATACTTGATGGAAAGCTGTGCTCAAAGGAAGAACGTTTTCACATGTCCACAAGGTCCCACATAAATCATTTTCTAAAAACTGTTTTCAAATTTTAGATATGCAGTTCATAATTCTCGAAAACTTCAATCGCCGATATCTCGAATTGTGACTTTTGGTCGATTGGCCTGTTTGGAAGATTCGCGACGTATGTTGAAAAACACAATATTGGAATTAATTACCTAATGTTCAGTCAAGAACTCCTTGTGCAATTCAGGCGTAGCCACCCGGTCGTTCCGAGGGGGCCAAGTTCCCGTAGATGTCAACAATGTCCAATCACAGGCAAACTTATCCCGTCGCAGGGCAAAAGAGTCCGAAAAAATAGCTGATTTTAAACATGTTTAAAAGGGTTAGCATCGATTTGCTTATTCCCGAAACTCGAAAAATCATCAAAATTCATTTTTTTGTATTTTTGTTTACTGGCATGGATATGCAAAACATAACCTGCAGTGGTTGGTTTGAAATCCGTATAGTTAAAGACAAGGGAGTACTTTTTATCTGATTCTTTAAATTTCTATACGTGCAGGAATCCAAATCCGACTTGAATCCAAAAGCCTTTCTCTGTGATTATCCTGATTTTAAGCGTAATATTGTGCAACCATGATCAATAGAGTTTTGACCTCAAACACAAACATGATTGAGCTTTGTTATTCTGTGCTACTATAAACCACAATCGTCTGTTTTATTTGTAGATTTGGACGTCCATCGTTGTATGTCTATTTACCAGAGAGACAGTATGAACAATTCCAGTCAAATACTTCTTTTTTTCACTCATTTGGTGGGTTGTTTTCTTAATTAAAGCAGTTATTTGGAATTGTACGCACTTACCCTGATTTATAATGTTTAAAACAAATGTATTTTCCACATTTTTCGATTCTCTCGCAATATCGCTGCTAATCCTTTACATGAATAAACGTCCTTCCCCTAAAAAAAAATCAGAGGAGGCGCACCCAGTGGCGTAACCCCCAGCTTTTTCGGGGGTGGTGGGGCAAAGGGGCACATATATTTTTCAGTGTGGCATGCCCTTAAAAATTGTTAGAATATTATAAGCCTATGTTGTTTCAATTCACTAAATTGGGTGCTGTGCCCGAAAATCACTATTTTTTCAGGGGAAAGGGGGTAGGGAGATTCACAAAGAGCACAGCGAACCTCCGCCCCTCTGGGCGATGATAAATAGTCCATTTGTTTGCTGCATTAGGGTTGAAAATATGTGACTGAAATACTTCCATTTGTTATATTTAAAGTTTGAGTCAGACTGTTGAATGCAAGACAATAAATTCTGCTGTAATGATTGGCTCTCACAAGTTGTTTATATTTTTTCGTTCGCCGTTTTGGCCCGGTTTAGTCAACGGCATTATTACGCCGCTGTACAAACATAAGAACGGTCTAATTTAACATACTGTATACTATTGATTTTTTGTTTCAAATTATACTTCTCCAGGTAGACAAGGTTGAACATTATATACTCTTTCCCTGGAGATTTATTTTTCCTTGCCTGTTTGCCATACCTTTGCCAGTTTGTGTACATGTTATATAGTGGTTTCAGACACATTATGTTAATATAACTCATAGAACTTATACATTGCGTTACTTTGAATTTAACATATTTTACCATGAATACCGATCTCTGATGAAGAAAAAGATTTTGAAGTATTAGTAATGCCCAAATCTTATATCGCAGTTCCAGACAATTCAGAGCTTCCGCATCAAAAACGATTTTTCTGAAAAAGTATAGGTTTGGGGAGGTTAAAATATCAACGTAATGATTAAAGATGAATGTCATTTACTCGCATTCTTCATCCAATGAAACAAGCAAATAATATATTTTTTATTACAAATACTGTGTAAATCCTAAATTTACCTGTAAATTAATGGAATTGCCAAAGAAGAAATGCTCATATACAGCAACCACTATTCCAGCTATTACTAGTGTAGAAAGTTCACATCTGAAATGAGGAATATTTCTAATCAATGAATAAATTAAAATTTGCTTCTGGTAGGATGTGCTGAGATTCGATAAAAAGTCATAAAAATGAAACTATAGTGCGTTTTTAAAACTTTGTCTGCAATATCTGTGTAGAAAGGTACAAAAAGTATTGTTTCCGTTTTATCTCAACGAGTCAGATCACACATTAAATCGCATTTAGAACGAAATTGATTTAAGAGTGATTTAAAATAAAAATGGGACAAAGCAAAAAAAAAAAAAAACTCACATAAAAGCAGTTGATAATGAATTTTCAAATTATAATTTGATGGTACAGATTTTTTTTATATGAAATATGTTCTTTTTTTTATGTACATCTTTTTATAAAGGCAATAATCAGTTTCCAGCATCAATACTGCATTCAGGATTTCCATTGTCAAAGCCACAAAATGGCTCATCCCAAGGCGGTTCTGTACGTCCCTTGCCGGCCACACTACGTTCTGAAGTTCTTCATATTTGTAAGAAGTTCCATAAAAATTGGCAACCACCTAAAATTTAACAGAAGTGAAAGGAGATGGCTAAAGGTGCAACAAGAGATTCAGGGCATCAATATTTTTTGTCTAGTGGTTACACTAAACAACCTAATATTGCATATCGTCGCGAATGCAATATGAAGTTACTATATTAAGTATATAGTCAATATATACCAAAAATTAACAGATTTTAAAAAGGCACATCTATAGCCTATTATAGTAGAATTTCAAATTAAGTGATACTCCTTGCATATGCCCATGGGCTATATTGATATGGAGTTCAATCCCCGCCATGTTGGAAACTAGGCCTTTGTTGCCATTACAAAACATACGCCGGTATTGTATCCAGGTAACAAAGTTACTCTACCGATCGGCTTACTGGAAACTGATGCATTCAGTTCATAATGTCTGTTTTAATGATAGAAAGATTTATGCCATGGTTGGCCGGGATGCCAAACCGCTCGTGCTAATCTCTTACGGAAATCTGTTCCAGATTTATTGTCAAGGCTCAGTTTGACTTACTTCATAAAATAATGTACTACATCACGAATTCCCGAAAAAAAATAAATACAATTTAAAATGTACAATTAACAAAATAGAGGCATGTTAATTTTTGTGCTTTTTTGACATACGAAGAAAACGGGCCGATTTTTCGCCACGGCTTCTTGATCAAAAGCGCCAACTCGTGACGTCAGTGATGACCAAAAACGTGTTTTACTCGAATGTTATTGCTGACACTGTAATATTGATGGATAATGAAATAATAAAATTAGAAAAAAAAAGTTACAGAATACATATTTTGTTTTCATTTCGTTGTGTTTTTTTATTGAAGTGTGCAACCCTGCGATCTGATGGTCACAACGACTTAAATTATGGATGTCATCACTTTGACGTCACCATTTGCCTGCGTTTTGGATTTGTCGGAATCGTTTTCGACGGAGCTATTGGGCGGGAAAATTAAAAGGGCAAAATACTCAACAAATGTGGACAATTTTTCAACTTATTTTGATTTATATGTAATCTACGTGTACTTAAGCGTTCCATCCTACCAAAATATTTCCAAAATATTCAGAATCATGACAATTTCCTTTAATACAAGGTTGGCCCGTTTTTGATAGGGCAAATAATTGTTGTTATTGTGCGTTGATATAAGAATGCATTTATTTCTCTAATGCTGTGATAAGGAGTAATATTGCGTGTTCAATGGAATTTATATGCTCAAATAACAAACGTTTAGTGAATATTTGCTGGTTTTTTTTTCATCCTGATACTTCAATCGAAACATCCAAGCTATTAGTGAAATCATTTATTTAAGTCACTTTATTTACTAACTTACATTTACTATAATTGGTATGAGTACCATAAACTTTTTTAACCCCTGTGGCAATTAAATAATTCCTCTTACCTCTTAAGGTGAATGGACAGACTTAAAAGGTTTAATGAGGTCTCACTTATGTTGAATCTCCTATAAAACGACAACTGTTTGCCTATTGTTTGCCAACATGTAACCAGATTACAATCATCTATTCGCCTACGATTGCCTTCTGACATTAACCCTCGTCTACCTTGAGCCATTTTTGTAACACAACTCCGGGGGGGGGGGCACTGTGATTTCGTTACTGAATATCCTGATTCCTGTAAATTTTGTACCAAGGATAGCTTAGAGGGTTCTTCTTCTTTCATTGGTACCAACAAAAGTACCAACATCTTCTCCATTATGCCGTCACTATGACGTCCATATGTGAGGACGCGGGTATACTGAATATAGGGGGAAACTTAATATTTCGCAATTTTTAGCGACTCAGACACCTTATTATACGCTCTAATGTAAAAGAGTGAAAAATCCGCATTTTTCAAGTGACTCTAGGGATCAGTCTTTATTGGAGTTATTGTCTCTTTTAAGAGTGAATTTTGTTGCTATTTACTCTTCTTGAATGATTGTCACTCTCATAAGAGTGAAGAATTGACTGCATTCGCTCTCAAAAGAGGGATATTTAACTCCAACATAGACTGTTCCTTAGCGTCACTCTTAAAGAGTGATTTTGCAACTTTTTCATTTAGAGAGTAGCACTAAAATGCTCTCATTATATAACACTAGTCATTTCCCATCAAGTAGAGTCAAAAACCGCATGAAAATCTGATATCCCTAACCTCCTAACCTTTTCAGCGAAAAATTGAATTTTCCCCTATTCTACACTGTGTCTATGGAAATTGACAGTTTTGCTGACATGCGAACTTTATGACGTCATTGTGACGTAATGCTAGGCATGTTGTACTCATTTTGGTAGCAATGGAAACAAGAGGACCATCTACTGGTACAAAAATCAAGTGTCTGTGATATTCCTGTGTTGTGCTTAGCATGTTGGTACTTCTCTTCCGAAGGGGGGGGGGGGGGTTTTTTTTTTTTTTTTTTTTTCCCCCCCCCCCCCCCCCCCCCCCCCCACCACCCATGCATCACTTTGGGACCACCCTGTATCTTACCTATACCCCGGTGGATGTTTATTTTTGGACGAAAAGGAGCGGAAAATGTCAATTGACAATTTCATTATTCTTTGGCACCCAAAAAGGTGGTTTTAGCAAGCCGGGAAAAAACATGAAGCACCCCTTCGGTAGACGAGGGTTAAGTTTTGTTTGAATTAAGCATAAAGTGTTCATGTAGAGTTCCTATATCAAGTTGTCCGGGGTGGGTGCGGGGTGTTCCCCTCCCGCGCGAAGCGTGGAACCCTTGCAATATTCGCTTTCCAAAACACATTTTCCCATGCAAATTTGATAGAAACAACTTTAAATTTGTAAGTGGTTCACTTTACATATATAATGCTTTTTAATGCCTATACAGAGTGGTCCAAAAAGTTTACACTTTTTCTTATGCAAATTTCTCAAATGTGGATAGACATATCAAAATTTATTTGAGCATATTTATTATAGTGTGATTTTTTTATTCGCGTCAGTTCATTAAAAGTTTTCGACAATTCTATTCGTGTTGAGAGGTAGTGCGTTTATCCAGGAAAATCAATACCACTTTTATGTGGCGTGGATTGAGGCCAACATTCTTGCATGGATTCACCTGAAGATCCGAGTGCCATTCACAACGTTTAATCCGTTCCTTGATGTGAAAACAAAAAAAAAAAAAACCAGTAAACCTATTGATGAACCATAAGAAAGTGTGTTGTATTGGCATGTATGCGTATAAATTAGAGAAAGCTTGGTCTTATTGATCGCTACACCATCTTCAAGCGAAAAGTGATGTCGGTTAGATTGAATAAACGAATAGTGGCAAAACACCGTTGAAAACATACAGGCAACGATCATTTAAAAGGAATTAGCAGCGAAATGCGAGAGAATCGAAAAAAAAAAATTGGAAACATGCATTTTTTTTAAATTATAAATCAGGGAAAAGTGTGTACAATTCCAATAACTGGTTTTTTAATGTAGAAAACACACCCCCAATAGTGAGTATTTCGAGGAAATTTGTCATACCGTCTCTCACCAATAGACATACAGCGACGACGTTTCAAAATCTGCACTATGGTTTACACCAGTACAGAATCGACAAATATCCATAGGTTTGTGTTTGAGTCAAACGTATTGATAATTATGTACAATATCACGCTGAAAATCCGTGATATTCAACGGGAAAAGGCTTTTTCCGATCTCAAGTCGACTTTTAGATACGCACGTATAGAAATTAGAATGGATAAAAAGTACTGCTTTGTCTTTAATAACACGGATTTCAAGCCAACACTTGCAGGTTATGTATGCCATATCATCGGCGTAACAAAAAATTAAAAATAAGAATTTTGATGATTGTTTCGAATGTTTCGGATTAGCAAATCGCTGCTTCCCTTTAAGTGATGTAATTGCAATTCTTGCACTTTCTTACCCACATCGGGACAACTATGATTGATGATCACAATTGCTTTTATATGGATTGTAATCAAAAGGGAAATGAAATTTAAATTAATTTAACCTAATTATTCCAAAATTTTGGAGGCTTTATCTGCAATAAAGGGAAACTTTGCGCTTAATAAGGTATTCTACTCCACTATATCTTTGCTTTGGAATTTCAGTATCAACACAGCACCCTCCAAATAAAAATATACCTCGACAATATGCATGACTGACACGAATAAAAATCAGACTATAAACTATAAATCTTGGTTGGAACCCCTGGTGGAAAACAGCAGCGTTGAAAAACTAAAGCTGAAACTGAAACAAATGGCCGCCATCTGGCGAAAAAAGGTGTAAAACACATTTGCACACACGTAAGTTAACGGCACTAGATGTTCGATCATTATAGAAAAGATTGATACACTTTCCAAACATTGCAACAACGAACCCAGTCACTTTAAAAACTGTCATGATAATGAGTTTTTCCAGACATAAAAAAAAAAAACGATTGGTAAAAATCAAAGTTATTTCGTCTCGATGTTTCCGTAATGACCGGTAATGACTTGATATTTATGAACTTCATTTGTAAAAAAGATTTCCTCAGTGTAAATTGCCTTATTTTTAAAGCTAAACACTGAGCTACAGCTTTCAAAGTGATATAAAGTGAATGACAAGAAAAGAATGCAAGCCCCTTAATTTAAAATTCTCTCCAATTGAAATTAAAAACTTAATTATTTGTAAAATGGCATTAATTTTTGAAAGTGATTCAAGTGATTCAAGTGTACGTCTCTTTGGTTAAGTTTCATGATTGAAATATTCTCTCATCATTTTAAAGGGTAAACACCTCACATAAACTTGAAGGGTGGTCATGTAGTAGTTTGTTACTTGAGTAGGCTACAGTTCACGCAATGGTTATTGAGTATGTTAACCACGATTGGCCCATAGGGTTATACACCACTAAACCTTGGGTGGACTACTTTCTGAAAAAAAGTGCTTTAACGTAATTTTCACCAGGTTCGAACAAGATTGGACCACTCTGTAGGTATGATCAACGTTTTTAAAAAGTAAAATATATAGTTGATGGTTTAAGTTTTGTTGAACTAAGCATAAAGTGTTCATTTTTATTTCGTATATAAAGCTTTCTGGGGGTGGGTACGGGAGGAGGTGTCCCCCTCCCGCGCAAAGCGCGGAACCCTTGCGATGTTCGCTTTCCAAAAACACATTTCCCATGCAAATTTGATAGAGGAAACAATTTGAAATAATGCTTATAGGTATGATCAACGGTTTTAAAAAGTAAAATATAGTTGATGGGTTAACATTTGTTATTTTCAAAGTGTCAATGGATAGTACGCATAGCTGCCGAGGTGAGTGCGGGCAAAGTGCGGAACCCTTGCAATGTTCACTTTCCAAAAACACATTTTCTCATGCAAATTTGACGGTAACAATATTATTTTATAATGCATGACCAACCGTTTTGCAAAGCAAAATCAAATTGTTTTAGTTTTTGCCTGATGTAATGGCCGCAATGCAGCCATGTATTTAATATTTAGTTGTCAAGGCATATTTTCTAATTAATAATTGATAGACCCGATTTAAAATTGCAAGTTAATTATAAAAATAGTAATAGTAATATAGACCTACTTTGAGTAACGATCTGAAAAAGATAACTTAACTGTGTAATGCCTAATTTTTTGAATGAAGCACGTCAAAGTTGGTGCACGGGCCGCTTCATGCATGCGTAAAGGTAGTACAAGATTGGTTGCAACGTTCAATGACAAATTTGTCGTCATCTGGAGAAGCCCTACACTTAAATTAGGTCTGTAATTACTTTTTACAATCGCGTAGCGCGAACAATTTTGCAACTTTTTTTTTTGAAACCCTCTTATAAGGTGTGGGTAAAGTTTTTTTACTGGAAAGTGGGGAAAGTTTTTTGTTTTTTTTGAAGTCTAATGTGCGGTCCCTACTCTCTAATATTTTTAGATTAAATGGAGGACAATCTGAATTTTGATTTCAATTTTTAATCTATTAGATTTATATTTCAATGTATTTTGATTTAAATTTTTAATCTAAACTTGGATTTGTCCCAATTAGATTTATTTTTAATCTAAGAAATTTAGAGAGAGGGTCCGGGAAATTGTGTTTTCTTGATGGACTCTCGTGGTAAATGTTCATGGAGAACTCATAGGGGCCTATATCAAGCGTCGCGAGGGGTGTGGCAGTGGTGTCCCCCTCCCGCGCGAATTAGCGCGAAACCCTTGCAATGTTCGTTGTCCAAAATGCATTTTCTCATGCAAATTTGATCGAAACAATTTGAAATTTGTAAGTGGTTCACGTTACAATTGCTGTGATCAAAGTAAAAAGTAAAATATAGTTGATTTCTTTTTGTATTAATCACGTTACACCATATGTAACGTGTTCGTGGTGAGTTCCTATATCAAGCGACACGAGGTGCGACTGAGTGCGGGAGGCTCGAAACCTTTGCAATGTTTGCTTTCCACAACACATTTTCTCATGCAAATTTGACAATTTGAAATATGGAAGTTGTCCCCTATATATGCTTGGAAAGAGTTCCATATGTACCCCCTTTTAAAATCCTACAGGAAACAAACCACGATAGGCCCTGCACTGAAATCGGGTCTATAACTCCTTATAAGTGCAAAGAAAGATTTTTGGGCATCCTTATATTGTGTGACATGTAGTGATTTCATATAGACAAGACCCCAAATATATTTCTTACCTTGTATTTGGCTACAGAAATGCCTTGAAAGTGGAAACAAAAAGCGATTTTTATTTGCTTAATTTCAATGTAAACCTTGGGCTGTAAAACATAGTCAATTCGAAATTTCAAAATTTTCGTACCAAAGAAAATGATTCTCAGATTAGTCATTTCACATGGGGATATTTTTTGATAGAAAGCTTTACGTTAGTGCAGAAATCATAATGTTCATATTTTTTTGGGACACCTATTATATGAAATCACTCGTTGCACCTTTAACCGCGCTTAGCGCGAAAAATATGGAAATTTTATGGGTTACAAAGTATAAAGTAGGCTAAGAGTCATTGTCGCATTGAATTTTTTTTTAGGCGAGTTGGGGGAGGGACGACGGCTCCTTCCGGTTCCGCCATTGATATTACCTAATTTTTTGAATACCCATACTTATTTAAGACAATCGAAACTTTCAATTCCACCTTTTGCACGATCTCCCTTCCCCTTTTCTATATCTCTCCCTCTCTCCCCTTCTGTTTCTCTCTTTCTCTCCCTCTTTTTGATTATCTCTCTTTCTTTCTCCTCTCTTTCTCTCGCTCTTTTTTTCAAAAAGTATCGCCGCACCTGCACCGGCCCTGCGCTAAAACAATGGAACCGCTGAAGCGAATCTGGGCTAGAAGTAGCCCAAAGTCCGGGTTAAGTGTTAGTTTACACTAACGCGTTCGTCTCCTTATAAGGATTAGACAAGTATATATTTGCCTAGGTTCCAACCTTTAGTTAAAGAGTTTTTCCCCATAATGGTTCAAGGTCACCCTGGGGATAAATGCTCCGATGTTGTTGAAAGTGGTGTCAAATTATTCCTCTTGCCATACTGAAACAGAAAATGCATTTTAACTGACTTGGTGATATCACCATTGCAACATCCAGGGAAAGTTTTGGTGACCCCTATAGACCATGTAGACCCTTGCTACATTTTGCTTTGTAATTAGCCAACCAAATGTCACACACTGAAAATAATACATTTTTGGATCCTATGAGACAATACAAACAACTTATCACCAGTTTCAAAGAAATCTGCAAATTGGGTAAATTTTACCCCAGGATGACCTTAAATCATTAAGGGCTATAACGCTTTAACTAAAGGTCGGAACCTAGGCAAATATATACCTTTTCTAATCATTATAAGGAGGCGGACATGTTAATGTACATTAAAACACAATTTGACTCGATTTCAAATTTCCCCTGTAGTAACATTTTCCCCTTGAAGAAGGGGGAAGCAGTCTAAAAATTTGAAACCAACATTTTCTGACAGTCGGGTCCCTATTGAATGAAATCAATTTCAGCACAAAAATCCTACGGGAACTGTTTTATTGACATACCAAACCACACTAACATCCTTCAACATGTAGTTTATTCCGTTGAGGCTGCCGAATTCATTGGGTGGTGGCACAATACAAAATTCTTTCCAACAAACCAACTTTATAGGCCATGTGGACGTGTGTAGTGCTATTCAATACAAGGTATCCATGGGTGACAGTATGAACCCATGGATCCATGTCGTAAAGACCACACTAGTATTAGGCCTAATCATTTGAAAAGATTGGACCACATACTTTAATTGGAGAATCCAACTTCAAATACTATCCTCTAGATGTTCACTAACTGGAGAGCAATATTTGTTGTTGGTCACTCCACCTATGTGTATGTGCTCCGCAAGAATACTGCATGTTAGCTCAAATGACCTCATTACCTGGTCAAACACCATGGGTTTTAAAATGTAACAAGTGATGAGACCTATCCATCAACAAACAATAATCCCTACAACTGCGAATTGATCGATACAGGTGGATGAGCAAGAAGGCGAGTTGATGACCGGTGTTTTAGTTCATGAAGTTGTTATTTATTTTTCTACGGTGCACTTTCTTAATTTTAACACATATTCATGCACGCTAAGTGTATGACCGATATCCTTTACGTAACTACTTCCTGAAATTTGAATTTATATACTCTCTCTTTCACTCCCCCTCTCCCTCTCTCTCCTCATCTATGTATTAGGTCTTAGAGACAGCCCGTCACCCTAAGTAACATATTAAGGAATTAAATAATGTTGTGCCGAAACACCCGGGTGCCGAAATACCCGGATGCCGAACTTCCCTCCACTCGGAACTGCCGAAATACCCGGACATTCGGCAGAGGAGAAGGGAAGTGGAAAATAACGTGCTGTTTATGTGTAGAGCACGTGTTTACGCATTTTTCGTGATTTTATGGACAATTCTAGAATGAAACTCATTAAAAATCAGGCTTTGGGCATTTAGGAACAAGCATATATGTAATAGTAGACGTAAATACGATCTTGTAACGCCAAAAGCACCCACATACACCCCATGAAGACCAGTTGCTAAATTGCGGAAAAATGTTATACGCCGTTGATATACATATGGGTCCCATTGTAAAGGTCCCCTTAGGCCGGTTGCAACACGGGTTAGGTTTAGGGTTGGGGTTATAGGGCCTATAGGACCTAGGGTTAGGATTAGGGTTAGGAATTAGGTTAGGGTTTGGTTATTGGGGTCCGTATTAGACCTATGTGATTTTCTACTTCACAAATAATAAGGGGTTATGTGATTTTATTTTTTTTTTCTGATGGGGGGGTCATGTTAAATTTATTATTCAGTAAACCAAACACCTATCTGCATCAGCAGTAAATCATATGATGTACCTAATTGTGTGTGTGGGATGGCCGCCGGGATGGCCGATGGGTGTATAGGTTCTATGCAATAGGGCCTATAACTTTACATTGGGGGTTATGCAATTTTCCAAACGCATCTTTCAATTTCTGCGGCCCCCTCCCTTGTAAATAATGAATGGGCCCTAAAATTATCAGTTTAAAGCTAATCTTAGCCTGTCGTACGAGCTGAGTCAACTGATCACTTATTTCGTGTCATCCTGTGTCCGTACAGCCAATTGACAAAAGAACTTAGCTACATCCAACAACCGCACGCTGTAATAGGGATCCCTCTGTGCCGAACTACTGGGATAACCCATTGTTTCGGCAAGTAACCCTGCCGTTCGGCAGGGTAATGAAATAGCCCGCATTTTCGGCACCAATAATTGCCGAAACACCGGGCGTTTCGGCAGATACCCCTGCCGTACGGCAAGGTCATCTGCCGAAAGACCGGGTGTTTCGGCATAGCCCGGTATTTCGGCGCAGCAATAAAGCGTAATCCAGTATTGAACTTTCTTCCGTTAAAGAAATCACGTCACCAAAATACAGTTAAAGGCAGCTGTCTAATAAGAAAGTGGTCCACTTTGACACTTTTAATCTAAACAAGGTCCCACAAGGCATTAAAAGTCCGTGTGTGCGTGTGTACGGATACACAATTCCTTATGGGGACGTTTTCAAGCCTTATGGGGACTTTTTTTTTCTTGTGGGGATTAATATGTATCAGTCTATTAATTTTACTTAATAACGGAATAAAGTGCAATATAGTGTTGCAATTTATTCCGTTAAAGACAGCCCGTCACCCAAAGACAGTTTAAGACAGTTGTCTAACAAACTGGTTTTTAAAAAGACACTAATAAGCAAAATAATAATAATAATAATAATAATTTACATATAAAGTGGAATATAAATTCTATGTTGTCAAAAAAGTATGTGTGTGTGTGGGTGTGTGTGTGTGTGTGGGTGTGTGTGTGTGTGTGTGTGTGTGTGTGTGTGTGTGTGTGGATCTGTGTGTGTTTTTGCTTTGTTTTTTTTTTTTTTGCTTTTCTTTTTTCATTTTAGATGTTTCATAGTTTTACATGCTGAATTTACTTGATATGCCTGACGTTTTTCTCAAATATGTGCAGTAATAACAACTTCCAAATATTTATTTCCAATACTTGGTTCCATTTGCAAAATGTCCTTGTGTAATAGAACAATGTATGTTTTGCTAGTTCCAATATGAATTGTTTTAACTATTAGTTTAACTTGCCAGCATAAATGAACCAATTCAGCTTCGACCATTAAACATGTTAGGGATGAAATCATTATTCAACTGGCGGGCGCTTTCCGGTTCTGCCCGGTTCCGCGCGGTTCATTTAATCCGCTTAGTCTGCTGAATCATTTAACCCGATTAACTAATTCAGCGAACTTAGCGGATTAATTGAACCGCGTGGAACCGGGCAGAACCGGAAAACGCCCGCCGGTTGAGTATTGATTTCGTCCCTTATTCTTGTTAGACCATATTGGATACAAACGAGTTCATTTTACGCTCTAAATATTAATCAAAACTTTTTTTTTTTTTTTTTTTTGGTGTTTTTATGTGTTTGTGTGTGTGTGTGGATCTGTGTGTGTTTTTGCTTTGTTTTTTTTTTTTTTGCTTTTCTTTTTTCATTTTAGATGTTTCATAGTTTTACATGCTGAATTTACTTGATATGCCTGACGTTTTTCTCAAATATGTGCAGTAATAACAACTTCCAAATATTTATTTCCAATACTTGGTTCCATTTGCAAAATGTCCTTGTGTAATAGAACAATGTATGTTTTGCTAGTTCCAATATGAATTGTTTTAACTATTAGTTTAACTTGCCAGCATAAATGAACCAATTCAGCTTCGACCATTAAACATGTTATTCTTGTTAGACCATATTGGATACAAACGAGTTCATTTTACGCTCTAAATATTAATCAAAACTTAAAGCTACCTAATGTCTGCATAGTTGTGTAAATAAAATATTGAGTTTAGTTCTGTTAGCTACAGAGCTCGCAGCGATTTGAATATGTATTTCATCTTCATTAATATATCTACGAAAATATGTCAACAAATGCCGTTACTTCATCCGAACGAACAAGTTAATAGGGTCAGCAAACCAAACATGATGTTTCAATTAATTCTAAAATAGTTTATATGACCAAGTATATAGTTATTAAATGCTGATTACAATAGCATGGAACTGCATGCGGTACCTATATCGACCTGAACACAAACAAAAACGCTGGCAGTCCCATTACATGTATAGTCTTTGTACGTGTTTTTCAAAGCGGTTTATCTATGCAATTAACTCATTTAAAATGAAAGTAGTTCACAAAACCATTTAGTGTGGGGAAAGTTTAGGTTATGTTATCTTGTATTTGCTACCTTATTCAGCAGCAAATGCCAGCGATGGTGCAACTACCAGTTGGTGAGGTATATGGGAGATTCTCTAATGAATGTGCTTTACTCCGGTGCACCTCCTCACCAGCGCTCCCACATTGTCAGCCCCGATTACCTTCGTTTAATAAAGATATCGATGGGAGTTTCCGTAACCTGACCCATCTGACACACTTTTTTCTGATACACGGAAACCCTTCACGGAATAAAGCACAGGTTCATTCCGTTAAGGGTTTCCGAATTCATAAGTGTGTCAGAAAAAAAATGTGTCAGATGGGTCAGGTTACGGAAACTCCCGATAGCGATGATGCTATAGACGCGAACGTATAGACGTTTAGAGAGAAATGGGTAAAGACTAGAATGCAAAAACTTGATGCATACTCTGTAGAATCAGCAGTGACTCGTGAAGTGATTGGCATTCACTGTGCTAAGAAGGAAATTACAGGGAACAATTATATAATGTAAAAAACAAAACCACGTTTACTACTCTAAAAAGCTTCTTGAAATGGCCTTTATAATTGTCCTGGCTCAACTCATCAAACGGCACTATACTAATTAAAAGTGTCCCAGTGCATGGGTTAAATCCAGTCACTGTAGAAGATGGTAACTAAGGTAATTGTGTCAACTCCGTCTAAATCATGTACCTTAGACAACGTTCCATTGGTGTTACTTAAGAAGAATGTTGCAAGGATTAAAAAAGGTATAGCTTGTATAGGTTGCCACCTTTATTTACACGGCTACAGCCCTGGTAAAGTTCAAGGTCATTCTGGGACAAAACAAAATCTAATGCTCAGATTTTATTGAAACCGGTGTCAAACCCTGGTCATACTGAAGCAGAAAATTCATTTCAATTCTTTGGGTGACAGCTCTGTATACAATAATTAGAGGTCAAGTTTTGGTGACCCCTATAGATAGACCCTTGCTACATTTTGCCCACTAATTACGAAAACAAATGCTAAACATTGTAAAATAAGGCAAGACGAACAATTCGTCACCGGTTTCAACAAAATCGGAGCACTGGGTAAGGTAACGTTTACCCCAGGACGATCTTGAACCTTAATAGGACTGTACCTGTTCAACTTAAGGTCAGAACCTAGACAAAATGTACCTTTTTTAAATCCTTATAATGAGACAAGTACATTGGTGTACATTTAAACACAATTTCAAATTTACCCCTGTACAAAATTTACCCACTTATTTTACAAAGTTCCTCACATTTCCCAGAGGTTGGACCAAAAATTCTGATTCAGCACCCTTAAAACTTTAGAAAAACATCTTCAAACTTCTTCCCCAAACTTCGAGAATGGGATTCTCGTTTATAACCCTACTAATAGGTCTATATTGCACAATTAGAGCAGCCAAGCTGGCGTTTAGAAGTGACACCAGACACCCCACTCCTTAAAACTCCATTGGCTACCGATCAGAGAGCGTGTTATCTTGAAGCTAATGCTTCTTACCTACAAGGGACAATTGCCATCATGCTTGTACGAATACCTCTCTTTGTGTACTCCTGGCAGACCAGGCTTGCGGTCAGGAAATGACAACACACTCCTCGCGGTTCCTCGTACACAAAGTTCAGTGAGCGATGCTTGCTCACATACCTTAAGATGGACGTCACTTGCCCTGTGCTACTCATGTGTAGAGTATGCTTGCCCTGTGTGCGAAGGATCAATCCATGCCAAAAAGCTTGATGCAACGAAGGGTTGAGAGCCAGGGTCGGCCGATCTAAGGTTTCCTTGCAGAAGTGGGGCTACCTGGAAGCAGATGAGGACACTACCTGTGATTGTGGAACAGCACCACAGACAATTGAACATATCTTGGTCTGCCCAATGTTGGAGAATTCAGTGAAGCAGCGAGACATTGTACCCACGTCTGGCTGGATCATATTTGACAACCACTGCGTTTGGATACGATAAGAAGAAGAAGAAGTGAGCCATAGGACTTTGAGCAATGCAGCCGCAAGATAAGCCTATGGAACACTTTGTCCATCTCTGTTCTCCACTCCAAGTCCGTCCTTATCGTAAGAAAGCACTCAAATTTTGACTCTTTCCAAAGAGTTCAGCATATCGACAAATTGGCATAATGTATTAACCCGGGAGCTAACAGACATTTGTAACACATCTCAAGTACAAAAGGTTTGAGTGATTAAATATGTTGACAGACTGACAGGGACCCCTGAAACGTGATTCTTAAGTGCAGCAAATGGTGCCTTAAGGAGAGGGGGCCAAGACAAAGTTTGTACAGGGGTCAAATTTTTAAATTGATCCAATCATGTTGAAAAGTATACCATGTTATTTGTCTAACCACAAGGATTCAGGAAAGGTATAGTTTGTACTATCTATAACGTAAAGTTTAAGAGTTATAGGCTAAAAAACAGCAAAAATCAATAAAAAGCGTCTATTTCAGTTGCACAGGGATCAAATTTTAAAGTTTCTCCGATTTAGATAAAAAGTGGTTCAAATTGTTGATGGAGTTCATAGGATTAAAATAAGGAATAGTTTTGACTGTCTAAAATGCTTAGTTACCGATGTAGGGGGCACAGAAGGTCAACGTCCATTGCATTCAATGGGGCTTGACCTTGTTTCCCCCTACTTTCTTAAGCAAGCATTTGAGACACTCAAAACTATTCCTTATTTTGATCCTATGAGCTCCACCAATAATTTGCACCAAGTTTTATCCAAATCGGAGCAACTTAAAAATTTGACCCCTGTACAACCGAAATTGACCCTTTTTATTGATTTTTGTCGTTTTTAGCCTATAACTCTTAAACTTTACATTGTGGATAGTACAAACTATACTTTTCCTGAATCCTTGTGCTTAGACAAATGACATGGTATACTTTTCAACATGATTGGATCATTTTAAAAATTTGACCCCTGTACAAACTTTGTCTTGGCCCCCCTCTCCTTAAGGCACCATTTGTGGCACTTAAGAATTATGTTTCAGGGGTTCCTGTCAGTCTCTCTACATATTTAATCACTCAAACCTTTTGTACTTGAGATGTGTTACAAATGTCTGCTAGCTCCTGGGCTATATATCCCATTGCCTCATGTTATTTTTTCTTATTTGAATGTGCTACTGTTTTTAAATGTTTTAACAAAAGTATTTACCTCAAGGGTTCAACAGTCTTAAATCTATCATATGTTATGCATTAGGCCTAATCGAAATTCCTTTGACCTTAATTGATATGCCGCTATATCTTATGCTGTTTGTATAAATATTGAATTTTAAAATGATTAATACAAAGTGAGCATAATATGACATAAAATGAAACAATATGATAAAGACGAGAATTAAAATGGATATTAAGTCTATTTCACATAATTGTGAAATAGTAACTTCAGACTACCAGTATTAAAAAAGGACAAGAGATGTTAAGGTGGAAACCAAAACATGACTTTTTGAATGACCACAGCGATATTTGCAGAACTTCATGTCATCTTAGGGTTTGAGTCGGTACAGGAGCTAAACAAATAGGTAAAAAATAAAATTATGTGTATCGTAAACGCAATTTTATATAAACGCAATCTTAGGCCAAACGCTTGCAATTTGAGAATGCGGGCTTAAGAGGAGCATTTCGTGATCAATAGCTTTGTCCTTGTCACTTACCTAAAAAGTAGAGATTTTTATATCATCAGAATCGTTGACCTATTTGTACTCTATAATATATTAAAAGTCTACCAAAATCAACTTAGTGGAACATGTAGAACTAAGGGGGAAACGTTTGTACAGGGGTAAAAAATAGAATTGTTCGAATTGATTTAAATGATGTACCAATTTATTGGGCTACTCCTAAGGTTTAAAAAAGGTATAGTTTGCCCTATCTGCGCGTTATTTTTTAGTATAATAGGCTCATAACAGTTGAAGGTCATCCTGGGGTAAAATTCATAGAATGGTCCGATTTTGATCGGACTGGTTGTAAACTGTTAAATTTGTCCCACTAGATAAGTAAATGTAAATAGATTCTTTGTTTGAACTTTCTATATAAGAATTACAGAGCTATGACTAGTGACCTCCCATAGACCCTGTAGCCCCCAGTCACATTTTGCGTTCCAATTATGCAACGAATATTATAAATGGTGCAACCAGTATATTTTCGGGTTCTGTACCATTAGACGAACAATTTGACACCATTTTTATAACGAACGGATATATCTGAAAATTTACCCCCATTGTGACCTTGAACCTATTTTGACTCATAACTATTGAACTACAACCTGCAGATATGGCAAACTATACCTTTTTTTAATCCTGGAAACGTAACGAACACGTTGGCATACTTTTCGACGCGTTTTGGTACTTTTCATATTTTGACCCCTGTACAAACCTTACCCCCTTAAAAATATATGTTCCACTCCTTTGATTTTAGTAGACTTTTGATATGTTGTTTGTAAAGGTATTCTCAATACAATTCTGTTAGAATTGATTCTGTTGCAATTAGTGTTGGGTTAAGGCAGCATTCATTCTATTCTGACTGGCCTACTAGGATCAAGAGGTCAATTATTAAGTACAAAAATACTGATAGCTTGATTTAGCAAAGTGAGACTGATATCGATGTTGCATTCGTTATCCATGTGACGCTATTAACTCGTGGAGATGAGGAAAGAAGAAAAATGAAAGTAAGGCGACGAACAAAAAAACGTTTTACGGGCGGGCGGACCTTTCAAGTAGGGTCGGTCGGGCGATTTTCCCCCACTGGAAATTAAAATCATTGGAAGTAGTGGTTTCTAAACTATGGAAAAGACTCAATTTACAAAATTTTATGTAATACCCATTTAATTACAAAATTTTTTGTATGACCAATTTTTACAAAATTTAAAAACTTGAAGACGTTCCAAATATTTAATGTCATTTTAACATCAAAATATCAAGCATATGCACAAATTATTATGTTGTACACCATCTAATTAGTCCGCTTGTAAATATATCATGCCACTTTTTTCTTTGATTCTGGAGCAAGACTGTTTAGTGTCATTGTTTTAATAGCATTGTGTTACCCTATTCATTACTTAGATAGGCTTTTGGGGGTTGATCATAATTTAATCAACCTAAAATTGGGCTACCAATAAAACCAACTGAAATTTGGATTTCAATAAATCAGTTGAAGTCTGAATTTCCACTGACAATGTTCATGCTTGTTACAGGAGGCAGTCAAAACCATTAAGTGATTTTGAAGAACACTTCTCACTAAATCTAAGTAAACTCAAGGTGGGTGTTTTACAGATCAATTACAAGACCATTTATGCTAGAATATAAATAAACTGACCCAACATGTATTGTTTTTGTAAAGAATGATGGTTTATTTTCTCAGTTTAAACACGGTTGTTTTTGCTTGTATGGTCTTTGTAGCATTTCATTTGTACATAGAGTAATATTCTAATCTGAACAAAACGACCTTGTAGTTTGTACATTTCAAAGGTTGTTTTGAAAATTCCCGAAACTTTCCTAAAATCCCATAAATTCCCGTTAATTCCCAAATTTCCGTGGAAATTTTCCGCTCTGAAAATTCCCGGGACTTTTTTGCAACCCTATGAACACTCTACTGTTTGCATTCCATATCAATGATTACCACGCCCAACTGCCATCTCATGCAAATCTGAGACATGGGCAAAAACAACCTAGGCTCCTGCCAACTTTGTCACCACAGCAATCTTGTACACTGTTCCACATCCTAAATGGTTGCAACTACTCCCTTCAAAGCGGGCGATTACAACTGGCGCTATGACAACTACCAAACTACAACATCCGGGCTGATGATGACCTGTAGCTGGAGTGTGAAAACAAGAGGATGTTGATGTACCATACTTCCCAATTGAAATAGGAAAGGGGCTTCTACAAAAACACATCAATAAGCACATTTCTTGCAGTGGAAGCCCTAGGAGTCCCAAGTGGTAAAAATTTCATTACACCGCCTCAAAGACTGCACTGAGAGCAAGCTACACCATCTGGCTATGCCGTCAAAACCAAATCATTAATCGGAGGACATAACACCACGGACATACTTCTGAGGAAAGGAAGATGGTTGGAAACGGGGTTGAGCGCTCATAAAACCGGTTGAACCCACCAAAGTTTTGGTCTGCAGTCCAAGAGAACCTCTGAGTAATTGTAATTAGTGTCCAAATACCTAAACAAGAGAAGAAACAACAGTTGAAGGAACTGTCCACAATGTCACTTCACAAGAGAGAATTACAATAGAGTGCTCATCATTAAAGGGTGTGGAATAAGGCATCCAGAGGTGACAGCGCTGGTGATTATTACAATGAATAAATTTCATAGATATTACAATAGAGGCCCCAAACCTGAATCTGCAAATTACCAGTCAATTTCGTTAACCTGTGTGTCTGTTTCAAATAAGCTCCAAGAACATATCATCGACAGGCATTTGATGAAGCAATATAATTATGAGACCTGCGAGGTTGCTTTTCGTGTGAACTTAAAATCGCAGTCGTCACCGAGCTGAGGATGGACTTAATACTCAATTTGGTTAAAGGTCCTTAAATTTATGTGAACTGGCATATCGTTATGAATAATAAGAATAACAACTTCCTGAATAGAACAGATTTCGTGAACCTAAAAAAAAACAATGCAAATACAATAAAAATTTAAATTGATTACTTCAGAAATGACTGTTCCACTTATTTTCTCGTAATTGCCATACCATCTGTGATATCGCCATTTTCTGCTAGCGTTTCGTTTATTGCGCTGAATATGAATCAAAAGAGTCACATAGTAGCAGCCTGCAAAACGGCGAAACTGTGAATGAAAATGTTAAGGGCAGATTTTTTGGGTAATGGTAGCTCCGGACCCTATTAACGCTAAAGCTATTAACGCAACTTTAACAACTTTAATTCATGCATCACTAACCGATATTTTTGTTGCAAATGAGGCTCACACCAAAACTTTCACAAACTTTAACAACTGGGCAGGCAGCAGCTGGCTAGTTAGTTTTACCCATTACACATGCGCGTTTCGGCGATTCACAAATAAGATTAATGTAATGCCTAAAAACAGGATCAAAACTTTGCAAGACGGGCGGTAATAAGTATTATTAAATTTCAGTCAAAAGGAAAGTTCGGTGCTTCAACACATATTTCTCATCATAAGGAATACACAAATCTTTGGGCGGTAGTGTAAAGGACAATTTAGCGCAACATTGAAACATGTTTATCAGTTACACAACAAATACGTCCCTTTTTCCCGTCACTCACTCCCTATCCGGTTCCGCTTGGTCGCGTACAAACATATTATATAGCGCTCGCTACTAGATTGTAGATCTTAGAATCCGTCAGGAAAATCAAAGCAAGAAAGAAATTGAAGGAACGAAAGACGAAAAAACCAACAACAAAACAGACCTAAACAAAATGCACAGACCACCGTTGTTACAAAATGAGTTTTAATACTTTCTTAAATCCACAGGCACATCTGAAAAGAGTGTGCCTTCATATTGTTCAAAATTGGTATCTCTTGCATGGGAGTCTCTATGGTTGGAGAGCTTAAAGCCTTTGGGATCAGCAATGGGATCCGCTGTTTCACAAGCTCAGAAATGGGCTAGCTTGCTGGATTGTATTCTAGTAACTCATCTGGATTTCATTTAAAGCGGCACTGGCACATTTTTCACAAAGAAAAATGAAATTTCCTTGCAATTTAGCTCTCAAATTATAGTCTAGGCCCTTGGAATGAAAACCACAGATATAGTTTACACATAAAAGTAGCATACCCCAAAACAGTTCAGGGAAGCTTTGTAAGGATACAGATAGTCCAGGTAATTTGTATGCTAACTTTAAAGTTTTTGCCATACTTTAATCAACCAAGTGTATTTACATGATATTTTGTACTCTACTCACTGAATATAAAAAACACCACAAGGTTTATAGACCGGTCAAACAGTGTGCATAGCGTGGGAAACAGGCATAACGGCGTGCGTGTTCTTGTGTTAAAACCCATTTTCGTCGTCTGCTGAATTTTCGCGTCGCCGGCGACGCTAAAATTACAAAATCGTTCTCGTTTAACCCATAAGGAAGCTGATTGGGTCCTTAATCATTTCGGTGAGGGCCCTTTGTTATAAAAGCTTTACAACCCTGTCAAAATATCGATTTTGAAAAATCTTGAGGGCGCAACATTTTCAATGTGCCAGTGTCTCTTTAAAGCCACAATGGCCAAAAATATTCAGACATAATGAAACATACTGAAATCACTCTTCCACAAATTTGAAAACCTTTGGGTGGGTGGGGGGGTTTTACATTCCGTAAAAACAGTAAAAACAGCAAGAGGTGGTGGCATTCTGTGGCACTTCCTGCCACGGAAAATCAATGTGTTGACATCCCTGTCAGAATTTACAGGATGTTTTTTGTGCACAATCAAAAGCATTCAGACCGGGATTCAACATTTAACTTAGGCTTGGTATTAGGATATTGATCTGACAACGAAAGGTAAATTAGCCGGGATTAGCACGTATACAATGGCAATAGTCTGTAAGCTGATGATTGCATGCTTTTTCAAGTTTATTAAAATGCGGGCAGTAATGTCAGCATCCTTGGTTGAGAAGTGAAGCTTACAAGGAAAATAATATTAGTTCCTGTGTCCCTTTTTTTCAAAATATAAATACCCAAATTATTGTTAAATTTGTGGACAGATGTCAGTAAGGGTATATTCATTATGTCTGAATATGTTTGGGCCATTGTGGCTTTTTAATATGAGCTATTGATTCAATCAGGTTGCCACCTCTTCATGGTTAAGTGAGATGGGCAAATGAACCGTAAAAGTTCTCAGTACCCATTGTGTTCGTTGTTGTTTGGATATAGCAACAGGGAGCTGATTAAAGTGCTGCATTTGCTATAGTTACTTTGTCTATGTCTAAATTTGTTAAATTCATAAATCGTTAAGCGCTGTGATACTGGTTTGTCCTGGAAGAGCCCTATAAAGATCTGTAGGAGCTTATGTAGTAGGTTTAAGGGGGAAAGGGCCATTGTTATGCACTTATTAAGACGTTTAGGACGGAAATTTGTTTCCCCCTAACCGTTTTTCCCCTAACCCCAGTATACAGTTTATTCCTTTTGGAAACAACGGATATAACTAATTTATGCAAAGTAGGATAATCTTCTAGGAATAACCAAAGGATATGAATATTAATTAATTTAAATACATAATAAGAGCTCATTATAGCCGCCCTATTGAATAATTCAATTCCCTTAATTCATCATTTAAAGTGATGATGATGAGTGATGATGATGATGATGATGACGATGACGATGATGATGATGATGATAAAAAAATTCAAAAAAAATAAGATGATGATGATGATGATGATGATGGTGGTTTGCTTGTAATGCTTGTCTTCTTATCGTGTCCAAACAAAATAGTTCTCAAATATGTAGCCAGAGATGGGTACTATGTTGGCTGACTTCAATGAATTCGCAAGGACTGTGTTTGTGTTGTTGGGCATTGTTGTTCCACAATCACAGGAGTGTCCTGATAGGCTCCAGGTAGCCCCACTTTTGCAAAGGGAAACATTAGAATCGGCGATTTTAGTTCTCAATCTGTTGAGACATAGCCATAGCCCCACGCGGAATGTACTTGGTTGATAGCAAGTCTTCTTTCCAACATTGCCTTATTTGCCCTCACGGAAAATGATTATTCCAAATCAGCGCCTTTAGATACACAGAATGATTTTGTTATACAACAGTAATATAAGCCAAGCTTGTGTGGGTGTTCTCATAAATTAGCGGTGGTATCCGGAGTGCAATGGTTTTGGGGTGTATAATAATGATAATAGGGCTGTTTTGGATATTAGAGTGTATCGGAGCGCATAGCTCTGTAGCGCATAGCTCTGTAGCCATGGCCCGTATGTTCAAGGGTATTCTGTTTGATAGAGATTACTTTGCAGGGGAAGTTTCTGGAGTTTTGAGTTCTGACAGGTAATTGAACCAGAAGCCATGATTATGTGAACTCATCTTTTTTCTTAATATCGATATACTAAGATCTTTTGAACAAAGGTTTAAGAGATGATTTTTTAATGTCACGGGAACCGAGATGCCATAGTAATGCATGTAGCAGTTTCACAAATTACCGGTTGGAAATCCCCAATGACAAATCGGCAGATCGTGTCCTACCCTCCTGTACAGAACCACGTGTATAGTCTCCACATCTGATCGATTACGCTGTGACAACAGAAGATAAAGAATGCTTGCTGCTTTGCCGTATTGTAGTTGATTTAAACGGTTAACGAGATGCAAGAGTTTGGTTGTGCAACGTGTCAGGTACCAGGTCACCCGTGTCAGGTATCAGTATCAGTTTTGCTCTTCGGGGGCGACGCTATAATAAATCAGACTATGTTAAATAAAGTTGTAAGACCCCTCTGCCAAAGTGCTATTATTTTTTTCCAAAAGACACCGTGTAGTATGTTAAACAGTACAAAAAGTTACCTTTTCCCCTCTGATTCAAAAAAACCGACGACGATGTCGATAATCGGTTGCTTTTTCCAATGTAGGGATAGTACGTATTTACCTGAATGGGTCCCCGAAGCAAAAATAATAAACCAATCAATGCCGCTGACGTCATCAATCTTGATTTTTTCCAAAAAATGGCTGTTATTCCCATAATCAAATCTTTTTAAGATTAAACATCTGTTTATTGTTCTTTAATAATTAATATTCAATTGTCCCCGCATGAATGGAAAAGATGGTCCATAAGTCTACAAATTGAAAACATACGTCAGCCAGATAAATACCCTTACAGTTGGACGAATGAGCAGACGGATCCCCGGTAGTTTTAGAGGCTACAGCCCACTTGCGCGCGGCTGCGGGGTTATGCGTCCAGGAGTATAAAGCCTTAAAGTAGTCGATGGAGTTCAAGAAGATTTCTATATGTCACATGTGAGAAATCGTCAGCCTAGAATACGTCTAACATAGGCAAAATTAAAAACAGAGCCATCCATAAATGGTGATGATGTCTTGACCGTGGGCTGTGTCGCTTTACGTGGTTTGAAACATTGAACAACTGTTACCACGATGGAGTCAGATTCACGGTTCGTGGTAGAGACAACAGGTGCCGGTCATTAAGCATTTGAACTGACTGAGGAGTTGACTGATGAATCAAGAACTTCGAAAATAAATCAATTGATGATGTAGATGAAATACAAACATAATGATGGTGTGAAATTGAATCCCAGTAGTAGATACGATAGGGTGATCGAGTATGAATGAGATGAAGCATACTTTTATCATATTAGCCTAATGCGATCAGTTATTATTATTATGATTGTGTTGTTGTTATTTTATGTTATTATTATATTATGTATATGGTTATTATTTATTCTTCTATATTCTTATTATTTTATGCTGAAAAAAAACAAAAAATATCACATCAGAAATGCATTTTCAATCGTTCGGTTACATTGAAAACGTCTGGGAACGTTGCGGTTTCGTTCGTCAAGATAGTTGTCAGTTGGTTCTATGAAACGTTCTGCGAAGTCATAGTTTCGTATTAATGAGATTCATTTTTTGGATGGGGGCAATATTAAAGGTCCTTGCCCGATCGCTAATAGCCTCGTCCCCGGGACCCCAGATTTTACCGGAAAGTGGTCAAAATTTTGTACAGAAGAAAGCTGCATTTTTCGCATTTTCCCTGTGAAATTTAGGGTAAAGGATGTTGGTTTGGATGTATGAGCGGAAAATAGGATCCATTTTGGTCGACAATATTAATTTACACTAGTACTCAGTACTCTATGGGGATTTTAAAATCACGTTTTTAGCTCTCACATCAAAACGAGTTGAATATCGACGTGAAACTTGCAGATGTGGTTTGGGGTGAGTTCATTATATCCAAAAAAAATTATAGCTTAAATCGGGCCATCCTCCTTTAAAGGTAGTAATCCGTTGCCACAAAACGAAATTTGAATAACCAAGTTGTAATACGAATGTGCAGTCACGTTTTTAAAACGTGTTTAAAACGTTTCTCAAAGACGGAACCACAGTAGAACCGATTGGAAACGTTTCAGAAACGTTTCGTAACGTGTCGTGTTAGCTGGCCCGATCATTAGAGAAGTTGCAATTGGGCGTATATAATGCTATTTCACGGGGAGGGTTAACTAGTTAATTTGGGGCTAACCCGCCTCCAGAACAACCCAAGCACACAGAAATTTTCAGGTGAATCTTATCAGGTGCATGTATATATTCTTTTGGTGCTTGGATGGTCTGGTGGACAAAACAAAGTCCATTCAGTACAATTTGCCCTTATTACCCTTACGTCTATTATTTAGGGGCCCAGTTCAGTTACCTATTACGTAATCAGTGACCGACACTGGCACTGAACGTGTGTGTTGAGTGGTGCGTAGAGAAAACAAACCATTCCTACAGAAATGCATCAATTTATAATAATTCAAAATATGCTAATGCCCAATTCATTCCCACTCTAATATGTTGTTGCAGCATATCCCTTCCCTCTAACATTCTAAAACGGAATCGCAAAATAGATGTAGGTTGGTAGCTATCGCGTGGAGATACCTTGATAAGGTCATCTCAAAAATGACATGTTTTCGAGCACCTCTCAAACGCCCCATTGAACGCTGTAAACAATACGACCAACGCCGCGTGGCACCACTTTTGATGAGTTTATCATTTAAGTTGACTAACGTGCTGACGAAATGTGTAAATCGAGCATTGTGACTGGTTACAGCCTTCAGAGTATGAGTTTTTGGAAAGTTCTGATGAAAGCTACAGCTGGGTGTTTGTTGATGTGAATCATATGTTTGGTTTTCTGAGATATGGATTTTTTTTTGAAAAAATTTCTCTATTTTTTCTCACATGAAAATAATTTCCAGAAAATCCTCCCGCTATTTCTATATTACCTCTTTATCTCACCTGCCTTTCTTTTCTTTTTTTCCCCACAGCAATTTGAATCACTAACAGCGCTCGGAAAAGAATATGAGTAATGCGTAAAAAGTGCCACCAAGAACCACTTGTACGCCAAACTTGAGTTTGAAATGGCAACACTATTGCGCATGTGGCGCTCCCCGTGGCCATGTGGCGCGCTGTGACAGTTGTGATGTAAGATCGCAAATATATAGTTTGTATCTCAGTGTAAATACATGCCTACATGACATTAAATCATCCGATTGTGCCGGTATTGTGGGGAAGAAAGGCAGCTTTCGTAGCGAGGTATGGGCTTCGATTAGGATGAAGCTTTATAAACCAAATGGCATTCCATTTCAATAACTCTGTGCTGCCGAAATTTTACCCTTTTGATTAGACCTTCTGTTTTGCCCTTATAGCAGGTCCCCCTCAATTTGCTTCTTGAAGGATATACTTAATAATTACAACATTAAGGGGACGGGGCTATGCATTATTTACAGACAATAACAGCACCAGGAAAATGGTATGATTTCACAACTTTTTTTTTCGGCGAGAAAAGGTCCGCATTCCCTCCTCGCTTCCGTAAATAAAAGTTGAAAGCTCATTGTTCCTCCTCGCTTCTTGATGAAAATTTTTATGTTGCAACTCTCCTCTTCGCGTCGCTCGCAGTCCCCTATATTCCTCTCCATTTCCCCCTGGCGCAAATAATGATCCTGCCCTTAGTTAATTTTCACGGGGGGGGGGACCCTCCAACATGAATTCATAGGGGTGTAAGGCTAGCGATTTCAAACCCAGAGGCATTCGGTACATGAAAAATAGAGGTCTTTGGGGGGGGAGGGGGTACTCCAACAGAACTTCATAGGGGTGTAAGGCTAGCGATTCAAAACCCAGAGGCAAATTCGGTACATGGACAAATAGAGGTCTTTGGGGGGGAGGGGGTCACTCTCCAACATGAAATTCATAGGGGTGTAGGCTAGGCGCTTTCAAACCCAGAGGCATTCGGTAACTGGGAAACATGAGGTCGTTGGGTGAGAGACAGCCAAATTGCCCATCAATAGTGTTATTTGGGAGGGGGGGGGCGAAAAATGATGCTAAATTATAAATAAAAGTCGAAATTTGCAAAAGAGGGTTATTTTTGGTGTCAATTTTCAAAACTCCCTCTCCAAAAAATGGGCCTTTGGGTGAGAGTGGCACATCTTTAAAAATATGGCATCTTTGGGGAACAATGATGCTGAAAATGGCGGGTCTAAACAGCTTTATATGCATTTCTGCAGTTTGATACCAAATGTAAATTAGGTCATGAAATAAATTTTCAACTCATTATTTACACAGTTGTGTTTGTACAGGTTGGAAGAAGAACCATGAAAATTACAGATTGATCGCTTGTAAACTTCCTACAAATGCAAAATTTAATAAAAAATCTCAATATGCTCATTTTTGGCAACAATAATGGCAAATTATGCTATGTAACATTTCATACCACTCCACTCTCTTCATAGTTTGTGTTGATAGAGGTTTGAAGGGGAAACCATCAAAATTTCAGACTGATAGCTTGTAAACTCCACAAATGCAAGAAATAACAAAAACTCTTAAAATTTGTGCACATTTTTGTTAAATATTGTTTAATTAGGGCCAATTTCCTAAATCGTTCCTTCATTATTCTCCTTTTTTTTTCATAATTCTGTTTGTTTTCTTCTCCTCCCTCCTTCCTCTTCCTTCCCTTTTCCTCCCCTTTTTTTTGGCCTTATTCTTTCCCCCCCCTTCCCCTTTTTGTTCTCCTTTTTGTGGAGTTTTCCCCCCTTCTCCTTCCTTCTTGTTCCCTTCCCTTGCTCTGCTCCTCTCGCTCTGTTGCTGCAATATTCTGTATATGAGTGTAACTTAAGAGAAAATCCTGCAAGGTGCAGAATGATAGTGTGTAAGTTTTTCTTAAAGTACAAATCGATATTAAGAATGGTTATTTTCCTTTTCAATTGAAAAACATAAATTTAAACATTTTTTCCCTCAAAAATTATTCAATTAAGGTTGTAAATGGAGAGATAAATACGTGTAATGTTAATGTGAATCTGTAGGTACATATATCAAAGGAACTAACCAAAAAAATCAAGTGTATCTCTTTTAAAAATTTATATCGTTTTAGATTCTGTACTATTTTTGTTTGAAGAGGACACTACCATGGGTGCCATAGCAAAATAAAGAAAATAAAAGACCCTGACTTTGACACTTGTTCTCCAAATGACTGTTATGGTGGTTCGAGGGTACAAAAATTTGAATAAGTTTGCAAACGGAATGTCCGATTTCAAAAATTCGAAGTGTCTGAGTTGCTGAAGAGGTTCTCTTTCACATACAATCATTTTAACCCCACGGATTCAGGACACTTATTTTCCACCCTTCCACTGCCTACTATAATGTGCTTGCACGGGAGTCAATAGGTAACTTGACCAGTTTGATTACCAGAACAACTTATAATCATGTCAGATATTCATAGATCACTACGAAATATCTGAAATGTTCAGTGAACGGCGGGGACCAGTTGCATTGTTTGGTATTCCTTTGCATCTTGGAAGATCTGATAGCCGGTAAACACAAGTTCAGTCAATAGTAAATTTACGTTCCGTGCAAGACGCGTCAATTCAAAATTGCTCTCCTACCCTGTGACTTACATTTAATGAGACGGACGCGTAATTTTAACGTTGAAAATGGTGGTATAAAGTGACATGCAGAGTACACAATCAAAGCAATTAGAAGAGAACCAATACAATAGAAAACATACATGTTATATATTTGTTTCATTTGACTATTTTAACAAATCAAAATAATAATTATCAAAACTCACACACAACGTACGCGCTTTCCGATTATTTACCTGTACCTCCCCTCATTTAATGATTATTTATTATTTATGTTTTAAATAAATCATGGCAGAAGGCAATAATGTAAGTTGTTGATCCAAGGACCCCTTTTATAGACTCGTAGCTATAATTAAGATAACTATCAGCCATTTTCTTCAGGATGTAAACTAACACGACTTCCTCAATTTGTGTCGAAGTTGATTTTTTGCATTATTGTATTGGAATTTGTTGTAGTAAATTTACCAGGAAGTGTAAAATTAAAGCTGGAACAACGCATTTTAAATAGGGGGGTTCGATTTTTTGTGCAAAATGTCGAGATCCCGACATTATTCCATCCTGAAGTAGTTGAAAATTTCCGGTTTCAGAGTAATGATCAGATTATTTGTTGATATGAAGAAACACTAGTAATTGTGTGCAACACAAATGGACACTTAAATTTGGTGAGAACAAATTCTGATTCGTGTTTAATATTAATTGTAGTTATTAATGATTCAAATATTTTAAATTATCATCTTTGAATCTACTTTGTTAGTTTTACAACTATTGACCCGTGTTCCTCGCCAACTGAAATCTTTCAATTGTTTAATATTGAGCCCCCCCCCTCCGAGTCAGATAAAGTCACATTCACATGTTTTGAACATTCGGCTCAGACCATTTTGGAGGAATGTTTTTTGATTTGAAAAAATACTTATTATATTTTTAAAAAAAAACGATTCTTCTAGAGTAATAAGTGCAATTGGTATTTGGTGTACCGCGCCAACGAATTATAAGGTATTAGAGCCCTTCAAAACATAACCACCGGTTGCAATGCCGTTCGGCTCGGTTCTTGCCGGTTAGAACCAATTTTTCGATTGTTCTAAACAATGAATCGCCGTCAACTGCCATAACCAGCGGTCGAACCGGGGGTTGAGTTTTGAAATAGACACAACAGTTGAGATGTTAAGCATTTTACAATTCTTTTTACAATCGTCGGTGTTTTTATGGGTTGTGACAATTAGCGACCCTACCTTGGTGACCCCTACCCAGTGACCCTACCTGGGTGACCCTACCTAAAAATCTCCGCAGACCGTCATAGGAATAGTCTCATTTACTTTTTTACGTACACAATCATGCATCCTTCTGGAACAAACGAAATCCTATTCCTCCGGCGTGGTAAAGCGTGGTGGGGATGTGGGTAAGATATTACCAATTGTTGTTTTTACTATCGCTCATCCCTACCTGTTATGAATCACAAGGCTTATGACTGTAGCGAAGTAGTTGAAACGCTGAGAAAAAAAAAACCCGTTTTTCGACTTTACAATGTCCGAAATTTGCAGCCAAAAGTTGAGTTTTAGAGAGTCAAATAATGTGAAATACTAAATTCATGTCTATGAATTATGGTAGTGATATTTAACGATTGAAGTATTATTTAGTAGGGTCACCCAGCTAGGGTCACAGGGTAGGGCCCTAGGTAGGGTCGCTAATTGTCACAACCCGTATTACATTAGTGCCGGATGTACGTATTACAAGCTTGCAAATACTTAGAAATTTGGCTATTTTGACGTAATGGTTGCATACGAGACTTTATGTATTACATAGTGACGGATGTTGAACTCTCTGTCAAAGAAGTGTTATACTTGATTTCCCACAAAAAAACAATGCTTTTTAAAATACTTTTTTGTTAGTAATATTCTCATCTTAATTAAACCATGGCACCAACAAAACCAAAAAGCAAAATATGTACAATTTAAATAAATTTATAAATATCGCATTAAAAAAACTAGAAATTTATTTATATTTTGTGCAGTTCAAAAGCGGTGAATCTCGGCAATCACTCAACATTCCTTCATTATGTAAAAACCAATTGAAAGATTCGCGATGACGGCCACGTTGGTTTGACGGATGTTCGGATCCATAATGACGGATGCTGAATCCGTCACAAGGGTCTGAAAGCTAGAGGTCGCCAGTCGTAAATTTTGGTGTGACGAATAATATGATTACCTTTTTCCAATGTATGACACCATTTTATCAATCAAGAATTCATGTATATGCTTAAATACATTGTCAATTTTTCATTTCGTTTCTTAATCGTATTTGATCGTTTGAATCGTTTATGAAGAATGTTTACCGACTCTTTTTTCAAATGCGATTTTCTCGCAAACAAAAATTCGTATTTTGTTTAACACCCGCCACTATGTATACACCCGACGATATATTGTTGTCAAGTGTATAATGATCTTATTCAAGTAAAAACCTATTAATTGCTATTTATTGCTATAATATCACGGAACCGACTGAAGATGATATGATACACGTGGATGAGAGCTTGTCACTTTTATTCAACTGTCAAATGGAGTCTTGAACTACCTCTTCAGTATCTCTTGTGATTCGACACCATCTCGATCTATGGGTATCTTTATCCTTCGGGTATAACTATCCGGGACATTGTTGGTTCTTTGCAGATTTTTTAAAGGTACTTTTGAATCTTTAAATGACTATAGGTGAATCTTCGGCGAATAAATACAAAATTTTTACTCACTAGTCCAAGCCAAACGTTTAAGCATTGTGGCGGCTTTAGGAGGGTATAGGCATAGGCGTGTCCAGAACCTCAGATCCGGAGGGGGGGGGCTAAGTTTTAAACAAGGGGGGGTAGGAAAGTTCAGACCCAAAATAGGCTACTTTTACACCTTTTTCGCAACAGATGCAAGTCCCCCTGTTTCACACGCCTCTGGTAGGTAATATCACGCTGCATAAAAGTTTGTCCCCCAAACAACACAGTGCATACACCCCTCTACGCTTCATATACAACGTCCCACATACAGATTTATTTCATGATATTCACTGGTTGAAAATTCTCATTTCATGATAATATCAAGATGTTAAATTATAAACAATCCTTTTAATCTCAAACAATACGACAATACATTTCCTGCCCTCCCCGAGTATCCTCCTCCTTTCACTCCCCACAGGCCAGACACTATGACGAGCGCCCAAGAAATTTCCGGGAAGATAGCAAAACTCCTAGAGAATAACAAGTATCCGAATTTCATTGAACTATGAACTGCCTCCTTGTATGCAATTTACTTTTTAGACACAACCAACCAATCCGGAGTGCAAGGTTTGGGTGTATACTAATTATAATAGGGCTGTTTTTGATATTAGAGTGTAATCGGTGCGCATGGCTCAGAGCGCATAGCTCTGTAGCCATGGCGCGTATGTTCAAGGTATTATGTTTGCTAGAGATTACTCTTGCAGGGGAAGTTTGAGTTTTGTGTACATTCAATACAAAACCAAATTAAAAGCACAGCTGAAATTCATCACCTAAATCTGGATTGTAACCAGTTGAGGTGTCAACTCGGAACCCATTTATTGCATGCAAGTTAAATGTTTAAATTCATGCGGGACAATGAACTGCTACTATTACCGTTTCATGGCTATCACTAACGAGCATTAATTTTGCATTGATTTGAATTTTGTGAACATGTTGAAACAATTTAGATAATAGCTTATCCGAATGCTGGTAATTACGCATTGAAAAGTCCCCTATGACTTGAACTGCATTTACAATATATATTTATTAATCTTTCCCTGGAGATGGCCCGCGCACGATAGTGTTGAAAAAAAAAAAAAACGTTCTCTTGGCCGGATTCGAACGGCGACCTTCGTAGTACATGCACGGACGCTCATAATGACTGAGCTATCAAGCAGTTCGGTAGAGAGCGATAGATATCATCTATAGGTGTTAGGTTCGAAAGGTGTCGTTACTAACGCCTTCAAATGCATTTGCACTAGTCTTTACTAGCAGTATAGTCTCACATCTTGATCGTTACGCTTGTGAACGAGAATCAGAATGCTTGCTTGCTTTGCCGTGTATTGTAGTTATCAACGGTAACGAGGATGAATAGTTTGGTGTCACGGTCACTGTATCCAGTCACTTGTCCAGGTATCATGTATCAGTTTGCTCTTCGGGCACCGATAATAAAATCCGACTATGTAAATCAAGGTCTGTACATATGGCCCTCCGCCCAGAGTGCTATTATTTTTTCCAAAAGACGGTTTATTAATTTCTAAACAGTACAACATTTACCTTGTCCCTACTGATTCAAAACCGTCGTACGATAGCATAATCGGTTGTTTTTTCCAATGTAGGGATACGTACGTCATTTTTACCTGAATGTCTCCCCCGAAGCAAATAAAACCAATCAATGCGTGACGTCATCCCAATCTTTTTATTTTTTCCAAAATTGGCTGTTATTCCATATAAAATTCCTTTTTAAATTTCAACCTCTGTATATTGTTCTTTAATCATAAAAAAAAAAAAAAAAAAAAAAAAAAAAAAAAAAAATAATATTAATTGTCCCCGCATGAAAGTGAAAAAGATGGGTCCATAGTCTACACTGAAACCACAGTCAGCCGGCTAAATCACCCTTACCGTGACTTGTGAATGAGCAACGGATTCCCGTTTTAGTTAATAGCAAGGCTTACAGCCACTTGCGCGCGGCTGCGGGGTTATGCGTCTAGTGATTCTTAACAAACGCGATCAGGCATACCGCAACCTCTTCGTTAATGAACTGCACAAGGCAACTTACGTGAAGCTTCATTTCAATACGAGATGAATCCTTGATGCCTGACGTCCTGCTACACAGCCTCATCTTTGGCCCCAAGTTTTCTAAATCACTATATCTTTATCGCTGTAAGATACAAGCGACACGAGTTTCCACTGCAATTTTGAATTTTCCGCGCAAAGTGATGTTCATATTTGCTATTTCCGACTGCATTACTAACTTTAAATAGTTATACATGGTGTCTGAAATGAGATAAAGTTCCAACCAGTTGTGTATTATGAGCAAATTTCTGATAATAAATAGTGAAAGGAATATAAACAATTTTCGCTCCGACATTTAGCTGGGAAATCAACGCATTGCAACCACGCTGTATTGTTAACAAATTGAACTCCATTGTCCTGGTCTTTGCATGGTGCATAACTCCCTTTCACACCACACTGTGATTTGTAGCCAGAGACGCCCTGTAAATAGTCATGTCGACCGACCTGTGAACAGCACGTCCCATTTACTCGGCATTCATTACCAGTTACAATCGTATATTGTAGCGTCCCGTTTAGTAGACTGATTATAAAATGCTAGTTCCTGCCTGTATTACCCTCAAGTTCAATGTTAATTTGTTCATATTTGTGAAAGCCAATATCGGTACGCTTCAATGATAGAGGTCTCCACCTTGATAAACTTCGCTAATTGCACATTTTCACAGTTTTTTTGAAAGAGTAATCTTCACTTATCTTTTACGAAACAAAGCTCCGATTTGGATCAAATTCTGAATTTATTTTTCTTGGATTTGAAGGATGATCAACAAGAAGGGTTCTTTAACTAACTGCCTGTACATTTTTGTACAAAGTTTTTGTAAAGTAACAATATACGAGTAGTTTTTAGATCGCTAGTGCAAACTAATTATATTCAAAATCCACGTTGACTGTGCATGCGGGGAACGTAAAATAAAAGTCATTTCTAGACCTCTGCGGCTTGCCTGCGATTTAGTGCGATGTGAGGTGATCGGCCTGAAAGGCGTTTGTTTATGATACTTTACACAAACGGAACGCTAGATCAAGCTACAGACCATGTGACCTTGTTATAATATATAAAACATTTTTTAACGATTTTAGACCATTTTTTTCCTGTTGAATCTAAATTCGCTGTGTACCAGATGATAAACCTTGAGCATTTTCGAAGAAAAGCACAAACTCAAAATGGCTACCAAAACACTAAAAACCCATCTGTTAATCACTCGAAAGTTTTTGTGCCTGTCCAGTAAAAACATCCATTGTGACCAATTAAAATATGATTCAGTAACTACGTCATAATACGAAATTCATTATGGCCGCCAATACATCTGACATTTATCTACTTTTGACCGCAGAATGGTAACTTGGAATATGCTAATACTTTAACAATCAATATATTAATTGAGACCATTATGAATCTCTTTCAATAATTTGATAATCAATGGGTGTAATTCATTACTACATCTAGCTAAGTGCTGTAATGTTTGTGTATAATTATGGCTATAACTCCTTCAGAGCAATTTAAAAATTATAAGATAATCTCAGTGATATATCAAGCTCTGAAGAAGGTCAGCTTGGTTCAATTGGAGATATCAGATTGCCATTAGTGGTGTAGTTTATTGCAAGCACTCCATGCTTGTCTTTTGCGTGACAAGAAGTCTCTGACCTCTTTGAGGATAGGTTGGTGATTCTCTTCCTCACTGACGGTCATCTTCTTGGCATTTAGATGTAGGCCGACTTTGTCTACAGCATTCTCAAGTGATGTTAGTAAATCGTGTACATCACATATCAGATCCGCTGTTAGAGCTAGATCGTCTGCGTAGTCAAGGTCTGTGGGATGTTGACTTTGGTGAGGTCTAGAATCCTTGGGTTTGATGGCGAGTCCCTTGTCAAGACTCCGTCTGAGGATGTAAGCAACCGCAATTACAAAGAGATAGGGAGCAAGAGTATTATTTCCTTGGAGGATTCCAGACTAGTACAAACACAATTGAAGCTTTTCTTAGAAATTCTCAACTCTTCTATAATCCTTCTGAGGACAAGTACCTGGGGGTAATGATGATCTGCCTTTGCCTCTGTAATTTGGGTTAGTTGGCGATCGCCTTTCTTTGGTAGAGGAGTGATGAACGATGTAGAAAAGGCAGCTGGTTTGTTTCCCACGTAGATATTGTTACAAAATTCTAAAAGTAGTAGATTCTTCCAGATTACTGCATGAATGTTGTCGAGACCAGGTGTCATGGTGCTGTTCAAGTTCTTTAGGCAGTTCTGAAGCTCCTCTATAGTGAAAGATCCAGTCTGGATGAGAAGGGTGTTTGCTATCTTGTGATTGAAGAAAGGTTAGTGTTGTTCAGAACTGGCTTGCCAAGTAGGGAACTAAAGTGCTGAAACCATGTGTCAAGGCGTTTCACCTTTGATTCTTATAGGTGGGGTAGCCTTCCTCTCAGTCAGTTCTCCAGGGCTTCCCAGGCAACAGCAGAAATGTTTTCAAGATGTAGGGTGTCAAGCGCTTCAGCCTTGGGCTTAACATGCTCCTCAAGCGCCACTATGTAGGCATCATCATGTGCAGCCTTAGCAGAAGCAATGTTCTGCTTGGTGCTTTTAGTCTTTTAGTAAATTTGTCTCTTGAGGAGATTTTGAGGAAAAGGCAGTAGTCTTCTTTTAGGTAGCATCTCCAATGCAATTTCTTTGTTGGCTGTAGTGAGGGCATTATATACTGTACTGGAGTTCTTGTCTTCAAGCACGTCAACAAAAGTATTGAACATACTGTACTGCTACAGTATATGCTCACTATACCTTCCTCCAGTCAATTGTTTTCACGGGATCTCTAGGAGGGGATTTACTCTGACGAAAACTTATCCGGCACCTACAAGCGAGACAATTCTATGTTCAGACCAACCGGACCTAACAACTTCAAAAGAGTTCTTAATGTTGTTATTCCACTTCTTTCTGACTTCTTTCAGAATGCAGTCCAGCTGGACAAGTTCTCCATTGGGGCGACGGTGGGTCCACAATCTACTTGCTTGATTTTAGAATGTTGTGTTAGAAGTGTCAACAAGGTTAAATCTCATCTTCAGGCCCAAGCTTAGCTCCAGGGTTGTACAGAAGTTTGTGGGCTAGAAATGTACTGGTGGCGGGGGATAGTTCATGGTAAAAGTTGATGGTCGTGGTGAGGGCTTAGCCGCAATGACTGTTGTTCCAGGACTGCCAATCAGTGTAAACTTCAGGATGGGGTAGTTACAGTTTACAAGGTTGATATATGACTTGAGAGCCTTTGGTAATAAATGAAACCCCACACCTCCAGTAGCTGCATTTTGCTTGTTCTTCCAGGCGGAGGCTGTAATAGGGGCATAGTCATGGAGATTCTCCTGTTATTAATGAACCTGAAGCCTGGACTAAAAGGCTTATACACAGGAATAATATGCACTATGAGGAATAATAATGATCTAATTAAAGTGATGTGATTACTTACTAGTCAGGAGAATTGTGGGCGCAGGGTGGAAATGGAGTACAAACCTTTTCTGTCGATCTATTTCAGTTTATCAGGACCTAAGCCAATAATTTCTGGAGGGTGTGAAAAATGTTTGGTAGTGGCATTTTCTAGAAATCCGATATGGCTGCCACTACTCTCAAATTCATTCAAATGGCCATAATTTTAAGCTCTATATCCAGGTTTTAAAGCACCAGGAATCTACTCGACGGGCTCTTGACGCGTGACTAGATCATAGCATTACATCAAATCCAATATGGCCACCCGAAATGCAATATGACCCGAAATCATTCAATTGACCATAACTCATCAAGTATTTGTGATAAAGGCATATTCGGGCTCATATATGATATTTCAAGTGTGTTAGCATGTTTACCAATAAAGATGGCAGCCAATCTGACTGCCTTTTAAGATCTTAAAAACCTACAAATTTTAAGCATGTTGTCAAAACAAAATACAACAGATACGGGTTGTAATGTCGAAGACACATCTTATACTTTAATTTAAACTTTCATCATAATTTTGGATGCGCTAACTGAATACAATACAGATGTATCGTATTTATAAGTTTTACGAAGGTAAAAAGATAGACTATTGATCCCTATCTTAACATGGTTGCATGTTTATCGAAACAAAAAATGCCAGATAAGGATGTCAAATGGTGAAATACTTATTCCATGAAGTATATACACATGTAAATAATAATTATCTTGATGTTGTGCTGCATATAATATATATATATATATATATATATTATATATATATATATATATATATATATTATATATATATATATATATATATTAACGGTTTCTGAAGATTTATTCGGAGGAAAACGGGTTTGTCCACCGCAAAGAATGGCTTTATGGCCCATTGGTCATTATCATTGTTTTGCTACTTTGCATAAAGCTCGGTCATCGTCCATTCATATCCCGTTGGCTTGCTGCTCCTTGACCAATGGCATCGGCTTTTTCCCCCGGGCTTTGGCCTTTGTTGCCAGCCATCATCACCTAGCATCAGATCTGCGTAGGAGTAGGACATGGTTCGGTTTTTGACAAAAAATTGTTTGCGACATCTCTACGTGATCTGGCTTTACAAGGATTTTTCTATGTCTTACCTCTGTTGATCGGCAAATCAGTGGAACACTAACCGAACTTTCATCGGCGAAATTGGGGCATCGTATGATTTTGTTTACATCGCTGCGGTGTTGAAACAAGGAATATTTGTTATCGTAAATGTTCTTGTTGCTACTGCGCCATGGATAGAAAAGGGGTACAAAAAGAAAAGCCCGTCGGCAGCAAAATTAGTTTCAATTATTAAACCTTTTGTCAATCGAGGATCCCCAGGCTCGTGCTATACAAGAATTGACTGTGTTTACTACTGGTGACGCTTAAGGGGGGTGGAAGGAAGCTTAATCGGATTCTGTTTCTTCGGCCAATTTAAACAGATGGAAACCAATAATTTAATGGCGGCGGTTTTCTGTTAGGTCAAAAATCTTGCACCTGTAGTTTCCTGAATTTGCAGTAACAATAGATAAAATCTGTCCAGGAGCTTTTTCGGGACGTTAGCCAAGGCGGCAACTCGTATCGTTTGGAAGTGGTGAATAAAACACAAACACTTCAACGTCTACTATCTTGCCAATTTATGACTACCTTGACGGGATCCGTAGTTCGACCGCATTTACATTTGTGTTGCTGCATCATCAGTTTATGCCGTCAGGAAATCGCACAGGCAAGTGCTAGTTTTTCGGGCGCCGCATCATCAATTAGGTTAACCAAGCTGTAGCCGGGATCGGTAATCCGTCCGTGACAAGTCAGGTTAGTCGTCCATAATGCGATCACTTCTAAGTGGATTGACCGGGAGAGGGATTTGCCTTTCTTCTTGTTCTTTAAATAATTCAAACTTTATCAATAAAGCTTTGTTCAGTAATTGGAAGGGACAATTATTCAGTGCAAATTGTCAAGTTCACAGTCAAATCGATGAATTCGCAAATCATAATGCCAATCGGGTTTGTAAATGCCAGCCTCTGTAATGCCGCATGTTTACAATGCCCCCTACAGGTACAGACCAATTAAGCTCAATCTGTGGCACCCTTTCCATTAGTATAGACCAGTTAACATCCTACGTCACTTCTTTTGTTGCCTGCGAATCGTTAATGGCCCCCATAGTAAGTTAAAACTCTAACTAACAGTTACAATTGCCCCGGTAATTGGCCCGTGTGTAACAGTCAGACCGACCTATTTCAAGTACCAGGCCCTAACATGTTTACAAACTTACTGTTGATTGATTGAATTGAATGGGACCTGGGTCTATTTCAAAATCAATTAGTCAATATATTTCAAGGGGAGTTTTATTTGGTGTTTCTCGCTATTTGTTTGTTATTGATTGACTGGTTCTTTTTCAAAATCAAGTCAATATAGTCAATGGGGGAGTTTATTGGTTTCGCTTTGTTTTGCTTAAGATTGAGATATTAGCGATGTGCCACGTGATGTGAAGTTATCTCACCCTGGTGTGTGGGGTATGATAATGATAACCCACAACACACAAGGTCAGTTCATGTCAGATATATGTGTACCACTGAGCTGTGTCCTTGGTGGATGGAGCATATTGTAATATCTTAGAGGTAGTTTTACGATGGCCAGCATAGTACCCCCAGCAGCTGTGGCTGTTCTTCGTTATTCCGATAATACGGGTTTACTTCCACTTCATGTTGGCAATTATATCTACCTGTTTAAACTCATAGGTTATTATGCAGTTTGCCCCCTAGCGTTTTCATATAATCGGGGCGAAGCTTAAATCCACATCACTGATCGATTTCACATCCATGGTTATACACACTCTTGTGGTCTTATGCAGCTCAAACTTTATTTTATTATTTTTATTAGTCCAAATCTTGTAATTGATTGACTTTTTACAGTGCTATTGGCAATTGGTCCCAATACTTTCAACAACTCCTTCGTTTTGTTTTGTTTTTGTTGCATTGCTTCAATTCAGGGTTGGCTATCGTTCCGCATGGGTTGCATCTCTCTTGTGGAATGCTTATCGATTTTCGTTTTTATACGGTCTACTACTTTTAGTAGTAGTATTGGCCCTTTGATTGTTTGCATCCCGTAAATGTTTTTTCTCAAATTTATGCCCGAAGGATGTTGTTTGGTGATCTTGGAACCAAATGTGTTATGCGTACAGACCTAATTTTATTAAAATTTAGTAACTTTATTAGCACATTTTACATAGTCCACCTCACTTGTTGTCTATGTATAGTAAAGTTGTTTCGATGTTTATCCTTAAGGGAATACCGTTTATGCGCATTAAATTTTATCTTGTTAAAATGGTCTTCAATCACCCCAAAACCCTATCCGCTTTATTTTGCCCCTACATTCCGTTTTGATAAACCACCTTTGAGTGAGTTTCTGGGTTTAAAATTATTAGTGGTCTTAAAAATGGGGCACATTCACTCTTTCTAGCCCAACACTTGCTTAGGCATATTAACGCGCTGGGTTAATGTGTTAATTTGTTCCTTCCTTTGTTACCAACAAATTTCACACTCTTCCAAGTCTTCTGGGTTTTGGGGATGAGGCCTTTAGCGGTCGGGAATATGGACCAAAAATTTTATACATATAATTTGTAGTCGCTATTGTCTAATTCATGTTTTTTGTGTCGTAACACCTTTACTTTGGCTCATTACCAATAGTTTGCAGTTCATTCATATCCATCTATAAGTTACATTAGACCGTCAAAAGGTTGGTTGAATTTTGATAGTAATTATGGTATGAGGCAGATATAGCCCGCCGGGAACCTTATTCCGGGCTCCATATTAAACAGCGTGAATATGGCGTAAAATAATGTTGCGTGTTCTGTCAGCCGAATCGACGTGCTCTATTCTTAACCGTTTGTAAGGTGCCAGGCGGACTATGATCGCCTCTATACCGCTCGATGTTCGGCGGACTATACCGGCCAAGTGCAGCTGGGTAATTTTTTCATGTAGTCCCATCTTGCTTTTAAAAAAAAAATTGCTGGAATTGAAATGTATTTGTTTTTTATTGAATCAATTCGTGTGCGGTTACCCCTTCAGTTTTAAATTATTTTTAAGGTTTTTCTTTGGGCATAAGGGCGCATGATCAAAATGTGATGTCCTTTACAGGTCCAAAATTAGTGGGGGTGGGGTGACTTGATAAGGCATTTATGTTTTGGTTAGCCCATCCTTTAAAAACAACTACATACATCTACGTGGTCATTGGGCCTACTTAAAATTCTTTTCTTAAACTAGGCGTTTAAGTCCCATATCAGCACGAATATTTTGGTTTAGAGAATGTATTTTTAGTAAATCACACGCCGATTTATAATCTCTTGGCGTGACGTTATACACTGTTTGCCCGGTCTAGGCGCTGGCAATTTTTATACCTCATTTGTGCGTTTTTTCATGTATTAAGGCACATCGGTGATTGTATATTAGGATAAAGCCATAATTATGCTAAATATATACTAACAGATAACATTAAGAAAACCACCCTTTTATGTCCTTTGTGTAGGCCGTGATGGTAATAAACGTACTTCAACCTGTGTTCCTATCGCTGTATGTAGTACACTTTTGTTTCCTTTGGTTTTTTGGTTCAAGACTCGGCTCATGCATCTGCTCCGATTTGTGTTGCGTCTATATAGTATCGTGAGCGATGCGTTCAATTGCGCGTGCATAGGTTAGCGCAAGCCAGTTGACCTGTCATCGGTCTTATTCTAACGTGATCTACATCATCGAATAATGTAACCATGAATCTTATTTATTGCTACTCATTATCATTAAAAGGTTATCTGAGTATATTGTATAGAATTACATTGTTTTGGCTAGCGTTTATAACCATATAATACCCCTTGGGTGCTAGGCGGTCTAAGGCGCGGAATCCGTCGGCAAGTATAGATCGCCCGAACGTCCCTGTTTCGAGCCCGCGAGAGTCGGGATTCTTTGTCATGCCACTCATGTACTCATATAAGGTCGGAAATTGCATAATTTGCACAGCAGTGTGGACATGGAACCTTTCTCCTCGCTTCCACCTATTGCGTGAAATATGCAGGTGTATGCAATGGGTATCCGGCGCCTCATGGTTCGGAGAGTCATGTAAGCTGTTGGTCCTTGTACCAGGGGGTAATTCCTGAACACGAAAAAGTTGCAGACCTTATCGAAAAGAGTAGGGTCCATCCCGGTTTGTACTTTCACACATTACTTTGTACCAGGGTCCCCCTTCCATCGCACTAGGCCAGCGTGAAGGGTAGGTCTTAATCCCACATGGTAACATGTTGAGGCTTTCGTCAAGTGACAGAGCAAGGCTGGTGATGTAATACCCATATAATTCATCTGTAGGATTGACTAGGGGCAAAAACTGTCTCCAATTCTTTGCATGCATCACAAATGTTAATTGTTCATAATGTAGGCTTACATTCTTTTACTTTGGTGGCTTTACACTGTCTTAACTAAATTAGGTAGAAACTGTCCTTATGCCTAGGTTATAATTTGGTATAAATTGCATGTTGGCTTTGCAGTTGGCTCAACTGTAGGTAGGTAAGGGGAATCTCTCCAAAAACCTATGTCCTAGAATGAATTGTGTTCAAATTTGAAGCCTTTGGTTCAAAATCTACGTTGGAGTCTTGCCTAATACACATATAATTCATTTTAGGAATTTGACCTAGGGGAAACTGTCTCCAAGTCTTGCATGCAATCACAAGGTGTACTAATGTTTCTATGATTCGTCCATTTTTAAACATATGTGGCTTACAACGTCTAAGAAGCTAATTTAGGGGTTGCCGTGAAACAAGCTTGTCCTTAAGCCTAGGTTATAATTGTTATAAATTTGCATGTTGGCTGTTGCACAAGTGCCTCAAACTGTAGGTAGGTAAGGAGGGGAATCTGTCTTCCAAAACCTATTGGTCCTAGAAAATGAATTGTTCAAATTTCAAGCCTTTGTTCTAAATCTATGCTTTGAATCCTCATACCTCCAACAATGCACGACGTGCTATTTGCGACGTCACACAATGCATAATGCGTGTCGTGCGATCTATCCGAAACACTTACTACACGGGGTCATGCATGTGACCATGGCTTTTGGCTTTGCTTCCAACCTACAGGGTGTCCAGAAAGAATTACAACACCCTAACTATTGGTGGACCCAAACTGCAAAAGTGAGTATCACATTTGATAATTTTAAAAGAATCTTAAACCACAATTACTACTTCTTTCAATATTTTAATGTAAACAGCACTCGATTCGGTTCAGTAGTTGAAGAAATAAGCGATTATGTAACACATGTCAATGTACACTTCCTTCCAAGTTTTGTAATAAAGGGATTACAGTCAGAACAGGCGAGAAATAATCAATGCTTTTTTCATTTTCTTTTTCATTTTATTTCTTAAAACAAAATAAGATAATACATATTTATTTTGCACCGGTTCAAAAAACATTGCACATAAATTACAAAGAAATTACACCGTTCTTCTCACTTATAATAAAAAAATAAGGACAGAAGGTTCTTTCTGCTTGGTAGTCTGATGCTGGAGAGAATGCCCCTTTGCATTCGGTAAGGGGGAAGATTTACTGGTCTAAGTGGGTAATCTGTTAAAGCTTGATCTGTGGATTTGTGGCACATTGTTACGTCTTCAACTTTGTCTTGGATTAAGACGAAGACCCCGTATGAGTGGCTGAAATGTTCTGTAAAGTTCGGGCGGTTCTCAGCCTTCCACAGCGACCCTTGTTCAAATTTTGACTCGTACCCGTTTCACGGTACTTGTTCAAGATTGTCTTCTTGCAAGGAGGATTTTGTGGAAAAAAATCTTAATCTAAATTTCTGGCCTGACCAGAGTACTGTTATGACCAGTTTCGGCATATCGAAAACCACAAACGACCGTTGTATGGGCGACAAATGTCACCAACCAATCTGGACTCGTGCCAGTATTCATATAACACGAGTAAGATTAAAAAAGTGGGAATTTTGGAATACACTCAAATATGCCTTTATTATTTAAATGTAGAATCCACCATTTTATTGGAATAAGATGGATAATTTGAAGTTTAAAAATTGTGCACCAATCTTACTGTTCAGTTTATCCAACTGTTAAAGGATTGATTTTTTAAACTTCATCAATCATTCTAGGCGTTGCAACCCCCTAGCTCATCTAACATACTTCACATTTTGATACAGATTTTATTTGGGTGATTGTTTTCTAATAGATGATCATTCTTGTTATTTACTGTTTGGTTTCTCTTGTTGGATTTTGTTATAAATTGTCACGGTAATTGTTATTACCATAATAAAACGAACAAAATGGCATTGAACTCACAAAATACTAAACAAGGCCGGTTATTTGGTGAATGAAATGAATGAAAAGAAGACAGCTTGCATAGGATAACACAAGTAATCAGCGGGAGTTAACATCAAATCTGAATTATTGTGAGCAAACTTGGAAGGAAGTGTCCTTTGACATGAGTTACATAATCGCTTATTTCGTCAAATCTACTGACCGAAAGCGAGTGTGTTTACATTAAGATGTTAAAAAGTAATTTTGGTTTTTTAAGATTCTTTTTAAATTATAAAATGTGATACTCACTTTGAAGTTATGGTCAACCAATAGTTAGGGTGTAATTCTTTCTGAGGACACCCGTAATGCAATCATAGGCTCATTAAGATGGGTTCACACAATCTAGTGATAGCTCCAAAGTTTGTATTAATAAAAAGGATTAGTTGGTCAAGTTTAAAAGGTAATTTATGAAATATCTATAGATTTGGATATAGAGGTGTTGGGGTTAAATTAAATTGCCATGCTTGCCCCCCCCCCTCCGCAGGGGAGGGGTGGGGGGGGGGGTGGTCAAGTTTCTGACTCAGAAACTTGTTTGGCAACGTTTTATTTTTTCATTTCATGGCCAAAAAAAGGCGGCATTGCATTTATTTTGCATTTATTTGCATTTATTTTTGGCTCATTCATTAATATGGCAATTTGATCTTTACAGATAACTGATTTGTAAGCAAGACAGAGGTACCTGACTTCAGGCTTTGCATTTATGCTCTATGTAGTTAATATGTTATCAAAGTTGCAAATAAAAAATATTAAAGCATTAAAGGTATTTTCCATTTAATTTAGTTCAGGCAATCTAGAGGTATTTGAATTCAGGATTTATCTGCACTCAGTTCAGCCTATTGCTTTAATTAAATGATTATATTGCAATTTATCTTTCAGCTATTGGATGTGAGCGAAGCCAGTAGAGGTTATCTGACTCAGGTTCAAAAAGGTATGCTAATATTCAAACAAATGGTGCTAGGCAGTTCTTGAGGTTTTGACTTAGGAGCCCTTTAACTGAGTTTTTACACAATTTAATCGAATATTCTAATTGATCCCTAGACTGAGGCGAGTAAGCCAGGCTAAATGATTACTATTCCAAATAAAGTAAGTCAGCTTAATCTTTGCTGCAATGGTTCTTTTCTGATGAAAATATATATAATGAGCCATTATTTTGGTTTACCGTAATTCTAATTCGTTTTGTGAGAAATTTGACTAGGAGGAAAAACTGTCCTCATGTCAAGGGCATGCAATCAAAAGAATTTATAATTACATATGTGGCTTGACATACTAAAATTGTGGCATATGTGTTTACAAGACCTGCATGTTGGCTTTACCGATGGCACAATCTGTGGTATGGGTTATTGGGGGGAACGTCTCCCAATCCAGACGGGTTAAAATGAATTGGTATTATTACTGTTAATTTTAATTCATTTGGTGAGAAATTTGACTAGCGGAAACTGTCTCATGTCGGGCATTGCAATCATAAGAATTTATTTATTTTTACATAGTAGTGTCATACCAAAAATTTTGCATATGTGGCTTACGACATTGCATGTTGGCTTTACAGATGGCACATTCTGTGGTATGGGTTTATATGAGAAACTGTCCTCCAAGCCCTACGATTTAAAGATGGGAACATTTTGGGGGGGTATAAAAAGCCAGGCATATCAAAATCCATTGTTTGGTGAGAACCAGTTATAATAAAGGCCTACTCCTACGCACGATGTGATGCAATTATATATATATATATATATATATATATATATATATATATCTATATATATATATATATATTATATATATATATATATATATAATATTATATATATTAGGTTCCATATGTTTCCGAACAAGATGATACTGGAACAGGTGCTGAAAAGTAGTTAACATGATGTTATCATGGCAATTAGAACAGTTTTGACTAAATGTCTTTGTTAAGTTCCATTAAAACGACTACCATATAATAGTATATCTATCTATATATATATATATATATATATATATAATATATATATATATATATTATATATATATATCTATATATATATATATATAATATATATATATATATATTATATATATATATATTATATATATATATATTATATATATATATATTATATATATATATATAATATATATATATATATTATATATATAGATATATATATAGATCTATAGGTTTAATATTTTAAAAGGCGGCCTATAATTGCTGCCACCTTGATGTGGAAAATGTCGACTTGAGAAATGCCAAATAAGGGTTTTTAGTGACAAATACATATATCCTCAATAAACTATAAACATCAAGTTTACATATAGAGACACTAGAATCATGCATCTACACTGCAAAATGTGGAGAAACACTTGACGTGTCCGGATGCTTTCGAAATTCATTCTAGAGGTGTTAAACGAACCCTTGCACTAGGGTGTTCACAATTGTAACAGAATGTTTGACATTTTTTCTCTACCCCTGACAGACCCCGAGGCGACCCCTGGGAAAGGAATTACATGGAAGTAGTTCATTTAGGGCTGAGGCCCTCCTACAATAATATCAAGTTGGCTACCTAGCTCACCTAAAACACGATATACCAAATGAATCCAGGGTTAACATTTTTATCATGGAACGAACGGACTAACGGACACACGGACGCGACTCATTCATAGCCCCCGTTCAAAACTCGTTCGGCGGGACAATTATATGCCATCTTAGAGTAATGGAAGCCGGCATCTTGGATGCTATAACATAGGAATGGATTATCACATTTTTGAAAAATATTAATGGTTTTAATTAATTTCTTTCCTGGGTTCTTGACTGTCAAAACATCAGGAGGATACCAATTTACCAACCTGCAGTCAAAGTAGATCACGATCAGCCACTTTATTGGTAGTTGGCCGCCATATTGAATTTAAATTGATTACGTGATTACAGAATCATAATGCTAATGGTCACAATTTACAACTTTTGAATGAATAATAAATGATTTTTTTTGGTGTTTTGTGGCCATTTCATAAAGACTGGTCTAGAAATCGTTGAAAAACATGTATCTAACAAAACAAGGTTGATATCAATGAATCTT